>VDFB02270651.1:2428633-2572011 GCA_007258455.2 Sequoia sempervirens | reverse complement strand
GGTTTGAAAGTAGTTGAGGAATGATGGTTTCGATGGAGCTTGAAAATACAATGCTCAACTAGTGTGAGTAGTGGAAGGAGTGAAAAAGAAGAACAATTATTTCGATCAACCCAGTACAACAATAATGGTGATATGGTCATTATTTTTAGGTGATATCTTTCATTTTGTTGTTGTTGTTCCTATTTGTGTTTAATCAATTATATGGTGAATAGGTAATGTTTTCATCAAGCAAGGAAAAATCTGATTGGGGTTACATGGCACGGGGTTTACATTTTTTAAGCAGATGTGAACCCTTATGTGGGTATGGTAAGATTACATTTGAGTAGTTACTATTAGTTTTCTTTGGTAAACCAACTAAGGTATGGCCATTTGAATCTCACCAGGTTAATGGTTGCTTTAAATGTGGTATGCAAAAGCTTGGCCTTTTTTTTCTAAGAGAGTGGAGATATTATAGAAAAAGCAAGAGTCATATTGTTTTATATTGAATATCTTGCCAAAAAGAGGTTTTTTTGAAACCCTACTGCATAAATTTGACAAGATGTATTTGTTGACGTGTTGTTGTGAAGTTGTAAATATAAATGATAGAAACAGTGAAACAAATTTAGTGTTTTGTATGTGTTTCAAACTTTGGGTATAATGAAGTTTGGAGGACATAGAAGACATTAAAGGTTTAAGTTAATATGATTTTCAGAGAAACAAAGTGATCCTCTATATATTATTTTTCATCTTATTTGCTAAACCAAGATATAATGTTAGACAAAAATCATGTTGTCAGTGAGGCATTTGGTAGCCAATGAGTCTTATGTTGCTCATGAGGCATTTTTGTAGCTAGTGAGGTTTGTATTGCCAATGAGGCACTTTTCTGATAAATCCAGTGGGGAGATTTTGCAAGTGGTTTTTCTACCTCAAGAGGGTTTTCCACTTAGGAAAATCAATTGTGTTATGGTGTGATTTCTTTTATTGATTATCTTTTCTTTTACTCAAGTACTTCACATTTAATTGTTTTGTTGGTGCATGCAATGAATGAAGGACTATATTTTTGAAATCTCACAAGTACTAGTTGATGCAAATTTTTGAAATCAAATTGAAGTTCTTGTTGTTAAGACAAGCTTGCTACTCCACAGCTGCATTAAATAGTCAAGTTGTTTAAGTTACACATTTTGTAAGAACAAAATTCTTGAAAGATCAATTAAAAGTTTCTTGTTGAACTTTCTGTACCAATGATTCACCCCCCTCTCAGTGGTATCATACTCCAACAAGTGGTATTAGAGACATACCCTTTTCAAATACTTTAATAATCTTAAGGGGCTCTTGGTGATAGGGTACTTGATATGGAAAATTTGGAAGGAGAAGAAACAATATTTATGGCAAAGATCTGCTCTACTGAAAATCTAAAAGATAAACCTACAAATAAATTTGAACTTGTCATAGAATAAGTTGACTTTGAAGGTGAACTAAGATGTTCATTAGATGAGATAAAGAAACTTAAAAAGGAGGTTTCCATTTAGATAAATCAGTCTAAAAAATATTTAGAAAATTTGGTTGATTATACTAAAAAACAAGTTGCTGATTTAAAACTCTAGCTTGAGGAAAATAAAAGAGTTTTAGAGGTCACAAAAATGTAGCTTGAGACAAAATAAAAAGAATGTTGCACCTTAGAGGCATAAATAGTTTCCTTAAATAAAAAGGTTGATAGTAGTGATAAACTTACAGAACTTTTAGGGAAACAGAAAAATCACAAGGACAAAATTGGTCTAGGTTTTATGGAAGGTCAATGCTCATATATTGATGAGTATCATCATGCTAATACAAAAGTTGTGAAACTATCAAACAATAACAAGAGTGCCCCCTCTAGAATTAATCTACACTTTTATGGCTATTGTTTCAAGTGCTCTCAATTTGGACACAAAGCAAGTGAGTGTAAGGTTATAACTTTGAGGAGACCTAGTTTTCTAAATGGAAGTCAATTTCAATTTTTGAATAGATTGAAATGTTATAATTGTGGAAATATTGGGCATATTGCAAGTTTCCACAGATCTAATCTTAATATTCAATAAAATAAAACTTGTACTCTTTCCAGAACATCACCCAAAGCAGATAAAACAAAGCTTATTTGTTAGCCCAAGAATTTGACAAAAGCATTGAAGCCATGATTGTGCAAATACATTTTCATGTCAAAAAGGAGTTGTGGTTTGTTGATAGTGGACTCTCTCACCACATGACTAGTGATAAGAGAGTTTTTTTTTTCAATTTGAGGATTACATTGGAGGTTTAGTTAAATTTGGAAATTAATTTTGCATTTCAACCAATGACAAAGGAACTATCATCTTGGATGATAAAAATCATTTGCATGATATCTATTATGTTGAAGGGTTAACTCACAATCCTTTAAGTGTGAGTCAAATCTATGATAATGGATTTAGTGTCTCTTTCACTGCACAAGGATGTGATATTAAAAAGAATTCTAGTAAGGTTGTTGCAGCTGGTCTATGAACTAGTGGCAATATATATAACTTACATGAGACTGCCAATAAAAGAAAAGATGGACATGTCTTATTCATGGGTCAAGTTGAAGAGAGTAAACTATGGCACAAAAGGCTTGGGAATATCAATTTTGACAATCTTGTCAAAATCAGCAAGAATAAGAACGTAAGAAATATGCCTATAATTTCCAAGCCTACCAATGAAATTTGCAAAGAGTGTCAACTTGGTAAGCAAGCCAAGGTGAGTTTTAAGTCTAAAGAAAATTCATCTACTAGACCATTGCAACTTGTACATTCTAATTTATGTGGTCCTACAAGAATGAGGTCACTTAATGGTGAAAAGTATTTTATGTTGTTCATTGATGATTACACCAAGATGACCTAGGTAACCTTTCTAAAACACAAATCTGAAGCTTTTGATAGGTTCAGAATTTTTAGAAAGATGGTAGAAAAGGAATCTAATCTAAAACTTAAATGTCCAATAATTGACAAAGGAGGTGAATATACTTCAACAGATTTTATCAAATAATATGAGGGACATGGTATAAAAAGGCAATATTCAACCCCAAGAACCCCGCAACAAAATGGGGTTGCTGAAAGAAAAAATAGGACTATTAAAGAAATGGCAAGAACATTATTACATGATGCAAACCTTCCAAATGTGTATTGGAAAGAAGTTGTTCATACAACTATTTACACTCTACATATGGTACAACTAAGGGAAAAAACAAAGTTTACTCCTTATTAAATTTGGCATGGTAGATCTACAAATGTTTCATACTTTAGAATTTTTGGTAGTAGATGTTATATTAAAAGGGATGATGATAATATGAATAGATTTGATTCTAGGTGTGATGAAGGTATATTTTTAGGTTACTCTACTCATCATAAATCCTATAAATGTTACAATAAAAGAATCAAAAAGATTGTTGAAAGCACTTTAATGTGTGAGTTAATGAAAAGTTGCAGCCATGTGAATAGAAAATTGAAGATAATGGGGAAGCTCATCCACCTGAAGGAGAGATAGAATAAAAAGAAGAGGAGGAAGTTCAAGAAGAAACTCTTGAAAGACTTGTGGAAACAACAACCAAGACTCCTTCAAAAGCAATGCAAAGGAATCATCCTCAAGAGAAAACAATTGGAGATAGATTTGTTAGTGTTCAAACTAGAAGAAAATTAGCCAATGCAAGTGATCAGGTACATCTATGTTTAATTTCAGAATTTGAACCTAAAACCTATTTAGAAGCTAGAAAAGATTAACTCTGGATTAAAGCAATGGAAGAGGAGTTAGGGAAAATAGAAAAGAACAAGACTTGGGAATTGTTCCTAGACCCAAGGATAAAAATATCATTGGAGCTAAGTGGGTTTTTAGGAATAAACTTGATGACAAAGGAGATGTAGTTATAAATAAGGTGAGACTTGTCTATAAAGGATACTCTCAGATTGAGGGCATTGAATTTGATGAAACCTTTGCCCCTATGGCCAAACTTGAAGCTATAAGAATATTTTTAGGTTTTCCATTTATAAATATTTTAAGGTGTTTCAAATGGATGTTACAATAACCTTTTCAAATGGTGAACTTGAGGAAGAAGTTTACATGGAATAGTCTGAGAGATTTGTATGTGTAGGAAAATAAGATCATGTTTATAGGTTAAAAAAGGAATTATATGGTTTGAAACAAGATCCTAGAGCTTGGTACTCTAAGCTAGATAAAAATTTGCAGAGTCAAGGATTCACCAAAGGAGGTGTTGACAACAATTTATACTTCATAAAAAAAGGTGACAATATTTTGGTGGTTGTTGTCTATATAGATAATATTATTTTTGGGAGTAATGATGATGAGATGTGTTTTATTTTTTCTAATATTATGAAAGTGGAATTTGAAATTTCCATGTTAGGAGAACTATCCTTCTTTCTTGGATTATAGGTCTCTCAACTTGAAAAGGGTATCTTCATTTCACAAATGAAGTATGCCAAAGAAATGCTCAAAAGATTATGAATGGATGCAAGCAGGCCAGTTGGAACTCCAATGGAAACTAGTTGTAAAGTTGGAAAAGATGAAGATTTACCTAATGTAGATCAAACCTTATATAGATTCATGATAGATAGTCTCTTATATTTGACTGCCTCTCCACCTGATATAATGCATGTTGTTTGCTTAGTTGCCTGGTTTCAAGCTTCACCTAAACAATCCCATTTGAATGTTGTAAAAATATTTTTTTGATATATAATGGTACTATTGACTATGGCTTATGGTATCCTTTGCATGATGATTTTATACTACTCGCATACATAGATGTTGACTAGGCAGGTTGTCTAGAAGATAGAAAAAGTACATTTGGAGGTTCCTTCTTTCTAGGTGGAAGGTTGGTAGCATGGCATAGTAAAAAATAATATTTTGTCTCTCGCTATATTGCAGAGGTAGAATATATAGCTACTACTACTTGTTCTAAAGTATTATGGATGGTCCAAAAATTGAAGGATATTAAGGTTGAGCTATCTCAGCCTATTTCTATTCTTTATGAGAATACCAATGCCATCAATATTTTGAAGAATCCTATTCAGCACTCTCGCACTAAACACATTTCCATAAGATATCATTTTCTAAGAGAAATTTTTTTATCTAATTTGGTTGCATTGGAATATGTATCTACAAAAGATTAGATAGTAGATATTTTTACTAAACCTTTACCAAAAGTAGTCTTTGATCATTTGAGGGATAGACTTGGAGTCTTGTCCTTTGCTTCAATTCAGTAATTCTTCATGTACATGGTTTTAGGGGGAGTAATGCTTATTCAATACCCCTATTTTTTATTTAGAAACTATGATAGTTTTTGGTTCTTTAGCAGAATTCACTTGCATTATGTGATGATCTTTTCATCTTTTATTTCTTCCATTATGATGCTTTTGTATCCCATGTGCATGTAGCTTATTATTCTTGGACAAGTGCTTGGTGTTCTTATGGTGCTTCCTCACCCCTTTGACCTTTGGCATTGTTGTAAAAAGGGGAGAAAAGATGTAGACTTGTCATTATGTTCAAATTTGATGTCATTTTATGATTTGATATTGGATATACATATGTAGATTTGTTCAGATTTCTCTTCATATAGATTTATTTTTGATGATATGCAGATTTATTTTGAGATGATATGATGGTATATGCACGATATAATGGTTGATATATGTAGGATATAATCGTTGTTTGACATCAATGCCAAAGGGGAGTTTGTTGACCCCTTTGACATTGTTTTGGCATTGATTTCAAGTGTAGTCTTTGAGCATTTATAGTGTTGGCAGTCATTGAATGAATTATTAGACAGTGTATGACATGGTTAGTTTGGTTTGGTACTCCTTCAAGTGTTATATTCTTGGCATATATATATGGGCTTATGATTCTGTATTTTACACTTACAATTGGATTATACAATTCAATCATCAATATAAAATCAGATATTATATATTGATCTTGGAAATATGTCATTTGTATTGATCAATTTAAGTATGACAATGATTTGGATTCACAAGGTATAACACCTTTACAATATGGCTGCTTTACAATTCCACTTCATTGCAATAAACAATAAGCAACATTGCATTGCATAGATATTAATGTTTCATTTATCATGCATAAGAAGGGTTTCAGGCTTATGATGATGGACTTCATCATTATGTTGATTATTATTTCGAAGCATTCCTTTTCTTAACCATAGAAAAAGTGACTATGCACTATACATAAAGTGGACACCACACCTTTTTGAATAAGGGATATCGAGCTCTTGATTTCATTTGTTTCAAATGAGATAAAACACATATTACATTCAACTCACTTAATGTGGTGAACTTGACCAATAGTTATCAACATTTTGTAGTAAGTAAATTGTATCATTTTTTATGAAAGGTTTACCAACTCTTTTAGGGTAGACTGGTACTTTCAGTTAACAGTGTATAATGTGAAAAAGAAATTTTTATCATGCAAAGTTTAACTTAGTTGTATGAGAGATTGACTTAGGGTTTGAAAGACATTGAATATGTTTGATTTATTTTGAATAATCATGAGGAAGGATCTTCTTGATGTGACAAAGCTTAGCTAGTGTGAGCAGTGGAAGGAGTGGAAGGAGAATAGTTATCTCAGTCAGCCCAGCATAGAAAAATGGTGATATGGTTGTTATTTTCAAGTGATATCTTTCATTTTTGTTGTTGTTGTTCCTATTTGTGCATAATCAGTTATATGATGAAAAGGATTAATGTTTTTTTCATCAAGCAAGAAAAGAAAATTTGATTGGGGTTACATGGAATGGAGATTATTTTTTTTAAACAATGGAAAACCCATATGCGGTATGGTTAAAGTCTATCAGTTTTTTGAAGAAATTAAGATTATATTTGAGCAGTTACTGTTAGTTTTCTTTTGTAAACTAGCCAAGCTATGGCAGTTTTGCATCTCACCAGGTTAATGGTTGCTTTAAATGTGGTATGCAAAGGTTCAGCCTAGTTATTTTTTTGAGAGAGAAAGTGGAGATAGTATAGAAAAAGAAAGAGTCATATTGTTTTTATATTGAATATATTTCCAAAAAGAGGTTCATGTTGAAACCCTAGTGCAAAAATTTGACAAGAAGTATTTGTAGATGTGTTGTTGTGAAGTTGTAAAATATAAATGATAGAAACAGTGAAACAGATTTAGTGTTTTGTATGTGTTTCAAACTTTGGGTATAATGAAGTTTGGAGGAAATAGAAGACATTAAAGGTGTAAGTTAATATGATTTTTAGAGAAACAGAGTGATCCTCTATATATTTTTTTTTATCTTATTTGTTAAAGTAATTTATAATGTTTGTGAGACAAAAATCATATTGCCAGTGAGACATTTGGTAGCTAGTGAGGCTTATGTTGTCAGTGAGGCATTTTATAGCCAGTGAGGTTTGTATTGCCAGTGAAGCACTTTTTTTATTAAGCCGGTGGGGCAATTTTATGAGTGTTTTTTCTACCCCAAGAGGGTTTTCCACTTAGGAAAATCATTCATGTTATGGTGTGATTTATTTTATTGATTATCTATGCTTTTACTCAAGTACTTTACATTTTTTTTTTGTTGTTGCATGCAATGAATGAAGGACTATATCTTTGAAATATCATAAGTACTAGGTGCTGCAAATTTGTGAAATCAAATTAAAGTTCCTGTTGTTAAGACAAGCTTGCTACTCCACAGCTACATTAAATAGTCAAGTTGTTTAAGTTACACATTCTGTAAGAACAAAATTCTTGAAAGATCAATTAAAAGTTTCTTGTTGAATTTTCCATACCATTGATTCACCCCCCCCCTCTTAGTGGTATCATACTCCAACATAACCTCCTTATTGAATTTGAATGCCTTAGTGACAATCCGCATCATAGTAGGCAACAGGCCTTGGAATAATTCCTTCTCTAGTGTTGACTCAATCATTGAGACATACTTAGTTGTGGATCTTAAGGTTATAATGTGAACATCATATGGCATAGGTGGGCTAAGGAACTTATGAAAGATAGAATGGAGTGTGAACAAGTGATCTGTATCATTGGTATACTCAACAAGCTCTGAAAACATGAGAAGTGTAGATTCTTTAAGCCTTGGATAATCAAAGTGCACCCATTGCAACAAAAAAGGGCAATAGCTCTGGCCACTAACTACCCTTGATGGTTGAGGCATTAATATTTGGCCATTTAGCTTCCAATATGGTTGTTATCACAACCTTTGCAATAGTATCGACCAGTGACTTCCTAATTGTTTTGACTTCCTCCCTTTGCATACAGAGAAGCAAGTGCACCTTGATTGTGGTTTGAGTGGGCAAGTGTAGGCAAGGCCAGATAGAGCCTCATGGTGATGTCACCTCTCATTCAAGCACAATTGAAAATAATGCATAGTCAAAGTGTGAAAGTAGTGGATATTTCTTGATAATGTTGTTGAATTTCCGATAATTGCTAATTAGCACATGCAACAATATAGTCGCCATGGCCCTGATATCAACTAGGCTATAAGACTATAGGACATGGACTAGCTTTTTGACTAATGCATCAATTTTCTTCTCCTTGCATGCATTAAATTACACCTCCACCTAGTCATGTTGCTCATTGCCAGCACTCATAAGGTGCATTATTAGGGATTCAAAAGCTTCCATCTTAGCCCCAAGAACAACATTACTTTTCCTCTCTTGTTGTTCTATTGATATCACCTCCATCAAACCAATGAGTTGAAAGCAAAGATACAATATGATTCTTTCATAATAATAATAAGCTAAAACTCTACTTCAACATCAACCCAAATACAAAAATACTATTCTCAATAATTATCCATAGTCATGAGCTTTTTTCATAATAATCTATAGGTAGAAACAATATCCTTTTAGAAAAACTAATCACCTCATATTCACTTCCTCTCTATAGAGTGAAGATGAAGGATTATTAAATTTTTTTTGCAAAAATCTTGATTGCTTGGCTGATCATTTGGAGGCCTGTGGAAATTTTTAAAGTCTTAAGTGTTTACAAATTTAAGAGGGAAGGTGAATTGGAACATTTTTTTTCACACACAATTCAAGTATCATGCCAACAATGTCTTTCTGGATAGAGGAGTGTTTCGAAATAGAATCTTTAATTGTTTCCATGGTATTTAACCACCTATGGTCATACCATTAGAATCTTTCATTTTTCAAGAGCTCTCATTATCAGACATAATGAGAAAGTACGTTCAAACATTCCTCCCTTCGCTGAGCAGGACAACCACAAATGAAAGATAGGAGATCAACTCTCAGATATCTCAAAACAAGTATCTATACACTTGAACCCCTCTTTGTGAGACCATTACCATTTCAAATACATATTATATTGTATTATATTATAATAACAAAATGGCATACTTTTGGAATTTTTGTGTTTAAAGGCTATAAAAATCTAGTAGCTCTACAACCCTCATTTTTTAATTTATCATTATTTGTTATATTTAATATAATATATCATATTATATAATAATACAATATGTTATATTGTATCATATCATTTTATATTATATTATATTATTTGAAGAAGAGCATAGGATCATTTCATGTTGTCCTAACTCTTAGATTTTATCTTCATTCTCGTTGGCATCATCTTAGTTCTGTTGTATAGGTGCATCAAGAGATCTTTTCATTTCATCATGTTTCCGTCATATTTCAAAAAGTTAGCATATTTTAACATGTTTTTATGATTTTTCTAGCGCCATACATCTCCTATACAAAGTGCCAAGGAAAATCCTATGAGATCTATTAAAATGGAGGTTATGAAGACCATATTGCATTAATGGTCTCATGGTTCATTTATATCTTCCACTTCTACATGTGAATCTATGCCTTTATGATGAACTATTTCTTTTGGATGGAAAAAATTGATCAAACTATTATAAAGCCACAAAAGGTTTTTAATGGTGCTTTAGCTACATAAATATAATGCAACATGATAAATATTCCTTTAGTTCCCTATTCTACAATTTTAAAAAAATTAGTGGTGTTTTCCATCAGATTTATGCTCCTACTTTTACACATGGTGCCACTAGATAGATATGTTGTATGCTTTGACCAATAGGAGCATTGCATTTGATAGGTTGATTAACATGTGGTCTAATAATATCATAGAATTTTTCCATGCATATTAAAAACTAATCCATTATATGTACTTATAATTCACCTTTTTTTCCCATCATACATCACACATATGGAAGTGGGAATCACATTCAAAATTGTGATGCAAAGAGCCTCTACAATACAATAATAATCTATCATTTGTCTACCACTACATATAATGATACCAAACTAGAACCCTTATCTGTAGGAAATATAATTTTTTCATGCATCACAAGAATTATGAGAGTGGAATTCACACTCAAAACTATGATGTGAAGAAGCCATGTGATGCAATAGGATTGTACCACCTAGAAACCATGTAAGTATTTCTTTGAGAAATAAATACATCACACATTGTGCATTTGAAAGTGGGGTCCCCATTTGAAAACCCAATGTGAAGGAGCTACAAGATGTAATAATAATTTTCCACTTTTTCACCACCACATAAGATATTATTGAGTTGGAACCCAAATCAACATACTCATAGTGGATATAAAGCTAGTGTGCATAATGAGAGTGTTGGAAGCCTAAGTTGTTTGTGACTTATTTGGGTGTTATCATTGATGTCAACCCCTTGTATGAAGAGAGTGTTGGAATATTGATGGTGTTGAATGTCAAGCCTGGAGTTGTTGGTATTGGTGTCAACACATTGTACTAGCATTTTCATTGATGTCTTACTTCAATATAGTTGTGTATGTTGTTGGTTTCACTTGTGTGGGGGGAGATCGTTGACTTTGGAGAGAATCCACTATGTTGTGGTGTTGTCATAAATATTTTCATTGATGTATGTGATAAGTAATGTTGTTGATGAATTCAATTCACTTGGTTTCCAAGTACTTTTGAGAAAATTTGAATAAGAGAGAGTTTAGTGTGATAGAGTGGTGCTCAATGTTCTACTCTGTATTTATTCATGATTGAAGATATTCCCATGCATTTTGGCTATGATGATTAGAGATGTTCAGAGGTGTTATGTCCAGAATTTTAGGTTATGGATAATTTATAGTAGAAGATGTGTTTGATAGTGTGTCTATTTGGTAAAACTAGGTGTTTGGGAGAAATGAGATTGCTTTGTATTTCTCTGCAATGAAGGTTCTTGTCTTTCAGATCTAGGAACATGCTTATATTGACTATATCTACTTTCCCTTGAAGTTTTAGGTGTTGTGGTTCTTCGCAAGGTTGTTTGGTGTGTTGGATGTTTGTGTTGGTGTGTCTGGTTGCACAAAATGAAGGTGCTCTTAAGTTTTAGGTGGTTGCAGTAGTAGTGGAAAATATTTTTATGATATGGAATATTTTAAGATGTTTTGGAATGTTGTGTGTTTTGTGAGATGTTTCTAGACCTAGAGAGGTGTGTTTGGAGTCACTTTTTAGTGTTATTGTTAATTTGGATGACCTAGTGTTCTAGTGCTAATTGTGGTGGATGATTGTTGTCTGTGGAAGTGTTGAGAAGTGTTTCAATGTATATTTGTATCCTAGTTATGTTGTGGCATGGTTTTCCTTCACTTCTTCATACCTTGGAAGTGTTTGGTGCTGACCTATTTGATGTTTCACGATTGAGGTGCATATGTTTCCTTAAAGCCAACCTAATTGAGATTATTTTAGGTCAAAGATGGTATAAATACAAGGTGATTTGTTGTGTGAAGTAGGTGAAGAGAGTGTCTAATGTGAAAGTGGTCAAGTGTGGTGATTTGAGTGCAATATTTAATGCCTATGACTCCTAGATGTAGTGAGCAAAAGGTGTCTATAATTTAGTTTGTTGAATGAGTTGTTTATGCTTCAATGGAACTGTATCTTCATCATAAGAGAGATGCATTATTAGCAGTTCAAATTAGAAATGAGCCACTCCTTCTATCTTCTTTCTTCTTGATATTGATTCCTTTGGTAGTTATCCCTTCATTCTTTTGGATAGTGATCCCTTCTACAATGATTCTAATGTATATAGTGTTGCTATTACTTTATATTGTGAGCTAATCCTCACCATGGTTTCTCCCTTCTTTGGTTTTCCATGTAAATTTTGTGTTCCTATGTGTTTGATGTGTTTGCATTATTTTTTCTCATGTTTACATTCTTCTAATGCATGATAAGGGTTTAATGGTTGTTAAGGATTTAATGGCTAATACGGATCTAAAAGTTAATGAGGGTTTTGATGTTTTAATATACAATTGATTCACCCCCCTCTCAAACAAGTCCTATACATCTAAAAATTGGTATTATAGCAAGGTCACTTGGAAGAATCTTAACTGCTTGAGGTAGATCTAGATGGAACACTTGAAGGAGGCTCCCTTGTTTTATGGGATGAATTATGCATTTTGGAAAACCAAGATGGAAGATTTCCTTGTTTCCCTATGGTTTGGATTTTGGAAGTCAATTAAAGATGGATATACCATGCCTACTAATGGACCATTAATGGATGATGAGATCAAGTCACATGAGAACAATGGAAAAGCAAGGAATGATCTTTTGAGTGGTCTTGTTGATTTAGAACTTGTGAAGGTTATGAGCTAAAAATTTACTAAAGAAATTTGGAAGAAGCTAGAAATTTTCTATGAAGGAGATGATAAGGTCAAGCAAGCAAAGATGTGGAATTTGAAGACTAAGTTTGAAACCCTAAGGATGTCAGAGGATGAATATATTATAGGCTACATGCATAGAGTGGACGAAGTTTTCAATTCCATCAATGGCCTTGGTGGAAATCTATGAAAAGATGAGGTGGTAAAGAAGGTATTAAGAACTCTTCCTAAATCTTATAGTCATAAAGTTTTGACTATTAAAGAAGTTTAGGATTTAGATCATTATTCTATAGATTAGTTGTTTGGTGCTTTAACTACTTTTTAATTGAGATATTTTTGTCAAAATGATTCAAGAAAAGAGATTTCTTTTAAAGCTAACAAAACAAAGAAGGATGATAGATTAGATCTGGATGATCTTGATGATATAGAAGCAAATTTTGTTAGGAGATTGAAAAAGGGGATTGGAAAGTGTAGAGGTAAGTTTCCTTTCAAATATTTCAATCGTGGAAAGATAGGTCATTATGCTTCAAGATGTCAAGCCAAAGTTTCAAATGATAAATACAAGGATTACAAAGGTAAATTTTTCAAGAGAAGTTATTATGCTAAAGAAGATGCTAGAATATCTAGTGATGAATTTGACTACCTGGATGATAAAAATAATGAATGCTTGCTCATGGATCTGAATGTTGGAACTAATTATATTGACTCTAAAAGGTGTATGAATGGAACTCCTCTAGAAATAGGTCACAACATCAAAGGAACTATTGTGACCACTTTTCATGCCAGAGAGGAGAAAAAACACTGGATAATTGACAATGGATGCTCAAATCATATGATAAGTGATAAGAGTACTTTTTTCAAACTTGAGAAGTTTAAAGGTGGTCTTGTGTTGGTGAATGAATTGTCCCCTTTGATAAATATGGAGATAATAATGACTCTCCTTCCTAATGAGCACTAGCACCTATTCACTAACGTCTTTGGAAAGGCCACAATTGCATTTGTGGCTTTCCTCTAAATTGAGAGGTACAACTCCCTCATGCAAATTAAATGAAAGATAAGTAGATTTTAAACAAAAAGTGATAAGGAAACTAACATTAATACATAAAAATGTAATTAACGCAAAAAAAATCTTAAAGATCACTAATGAACAACTCACATACTATACTCAACTAATGACGAAATCTGATATAAGCATGAATGAGAGATTTCATAATTGCAACAAAGGAAATAAATGTAGTAGAATAAATCTTACATAGAAAATATATCCTATATTGTACATGACTCACAGGTCAGTACAATCAACATTACATCCCACAAACAACAAACGGATTGGAATTCATTGCAATCAAAAAAGGACTAACCAAAATAAATCCTAAGTGTTCCTTCACTACAACACTGTGTAATTCTAGAGATCAAACCCCTTCCAAATAGTCTTTCTGCCTGGATATAGGAATCGAATTCCCTTCTTGATGGTTATTGATTGGTTGCAGTAATGTCTTCTTTCCACATAACTATCTATCATGTAAACCAATGGCCAAGAAACAATAAATAACTGACATGATTACATTCCTAGTGAAAAGACTCTGAACAATTCTTGAGCATTTCTTGATTTAACTCTCACCTTGTGGCCATTGATCTTGAAATGGTTTGTATACCTCACTAATTGAGGATTGAAAAAATATCACACATGCATGTTGTCTTGCCATGAAATCAATTGGGAATGTAACTTAAATTCCCATCATATCACCATTAATTCAGACCGCATCACCATCCTATCATCTTGATTGTTCTCAGTTAACATGTCTCGCCAACCCTCTATAAAATCAACAAGGACAACCTCACTTCACCATCCTACAATATCAAACATAGCTAGCACTCATAGCGATGGTGTATCCACAAATGATTTTTTCACCATTGAAGAGATTGAGTGTATTCCTCTTTTGAGGCGACTATCTAATCAGTTAAAGGAGGTCTTCATGGTTGAGAGTGAGATTGAGGAGGAAGTGTTGTGAAACATATTAGGAGATAATTTTTTTGAATCAGGTTCATGTACACAATGTAACACTCCTAGAGTGTTTCGTGTACACCATAATCCACACTTCTGATCTCTGTGATTGGGGGATGAGGGTAGTAGAATGGTTAGTGAGACTAGAGTTCCTTCACTAGGTGAACATAGCCATCATCAGCCTCAATAGGTATCCATAGAGTGGACTGATAGGTGATGCCATTTGCATTACTTCTATTCCTCAAAATGAAGCCTTGGAGGAAGCAGTGACTCTCTTACGTGTGGGACTTGTGAGAAACAATATGGAACTACTTGCTCAGTTTCTAGAGATGCATGAGAACCTACTCTTGCCTACTTAGAGAAAGTGTCTCCAAGTAGTTATAGAAGCAGTTTGTGTGTTGGTGTTCACCCTTTGTGTCTAAAAAGAAATTCTTGTCTTGATATTATATAGCTCTATATTTCTATGTAATCAACATAAATTTTGTATTTCCAGTAGTACATATATTACATATATAATAAAATATAGCATTTTGGTACTCTTGGCGTTGATTTTCTATATCATGACCAATTCTATCTTGAATCTAGTTTGAATTCTATTTCATATGAATGGATTTTTATTTATTCAATTCTACATAATAGCTTTTGTTTACACTTTTAAATGATACTATGTATGATGGCCACTTAATCTCTCTTGAAAATACGTTATGGCGGTAATGTGTGAACTTCATGGAACTATATAAATTGTTGTCATAGTTATAGGAAATACTTAGATTCTTGGTCAACTTTGAAAGACTTTGAAAAAGATATTAGTGGCCTTTATGAAAATCTTGTGAACTTTTGGTATGGACTGCCCACACTTGAAATATATATTTTGGAGTGTGTGGCAAGTTACGAAAAAACCATAAAATATTGCATGGGTTAAAGGACAACAAAGGAAAGAACTATGGTAGTTAAATGAGGAGTTAGACAAAATGACCAAATCAACGCCCAAGTTATAAAAACTTAGCAAAACCCCGCCCAACAAAAAGTTAGCCAAAATTTGATATGGGGCACTAGTTTATGAAAGGGGATCCCAAAATTTTGGCAACAGGGGCTCTGAATGGGGACAAGGACTGAAAAGGACACAACCAAGAACCTAGAAGTAATTGACCAATCCTATCCATTGGGTAATGGAGTCAAGTGAAGAGGAAGAACCACTAGCAAAAAAAAGAAAAAACACCTAAAAAAAACACACTAAATGACACACAAAAATGTTATATACAAGGTAGGAAGACACCTACCAAAGAGGGGAATGAAAAGGAAATCTACACAAAACCATTAAAGAGTTGAGAGAAAAATGATCTAGACCCGAAAAAGCTTGTTGGTACACACAGCTTCTAAATAGAGGCAAGAATTTGAATGACTTGAGCATAAACAATGTAGCCCATTTGAAAGTCACTTGGATTCCCTCCAAATAACCATTTCTCATTATCGATTTCCTCCCAATGTAGAGGAATGTATATAGGAATTTTGGAGGTTCTCGTTGTTGTTTCTTATAGTTTAATCAAAAATATTTCCTACCTTTAAGAAAAATTCAAACTTTCAACACCCCTTGCATTAGCACAACTCACCGTTTCATGAACAATCCCCTCCTCAGTATGACTACTCCTTGATTTTACAACTTCCTAATCCCTTACTCCCACAATATCCTCATTTTCTTGATTATCAATAGAACAATGGGTAGCCTCTACCATCAATAGTTCTAACAAACTAGAGCCAATCCCTTCAAATAAAATATTTTCATGAACTTCATATTCTTCAAAAAGAAAGAGAGGGTTTGAATTGACTAACCACTTTACATCAATTTCACCTAGAGGGTCTTTAACAATCTTCTTAGTGGCATAGGTGATTTTATCTTGGTGATCTTCAAACATGAAGGTTTCATTTTCTGGGGCGAAAAAGTCACTAGACTCCTGGCCTTCACTATTCAGAGTTAAAAGAAGTGAATTGCTTGCAGGAATAGAAGAGGGACTAAATTGAAAGATTGGATTATACCTTTCATGTAGTGTATATTATTCATCATCATCAAATGAATTGAGCTCATCTTCCAATTCAACTGTGGTATTTAGACTATAGGCTTGGGCATGCCAATACTAATCTTTTTCTTTCATAAAAATTTCTTGATCAAGTAGAGATTGAACATTATCCATTATAGTCAAGTTGATTTATTTGGCGGTAGGACGAGAGGTATTGGTAATTTCTCAAAAACCAGAGGAGGAAGGGATGGGTGGTGGTGGATGATTGATAGACAAAGCAACCTAGTCAAGTTTCCACTTACCCATTTTAATTAGGTCATTTTCAATATTCACCACCTCAATCTAAGATTGCTTAATTCTGGTGACCTTATTTCTTTTAAGCATAAGCTAAATGTCAAGATCGAGGGCAGAAGTAAAAACATGAAATTAAATCACCTTGCTCGGTTGTTCCAATGTAGGAATCCGCTAGAGAGATCAATTAAATTGGTAGATGAAATCCCTCATAGATTCATTCCCTTCCTTTACAATCTTGAAGAAACTTCTAAGCAGTGTAGCTACATCGACAAGAATTTATAAATTCCTAAGAAATTGTTTGTGCAAGGCATCCCATTTAGTTATGAAATCTTTGTCTAACCCTTTAAACCATTCAATAGCCTTCTCAGCCAGACTCTCAACAAATATTCTAACAAAGACATCTTCATTTTGGATTCCTAGGATTTCGCTTACTATAGTCATAGCTAGGACATGTTCTTTTGGATCTTGGACACCATCACTAGAGAATTTTGAAAACCTCTTTCTTAAGCCATGTGATAGGTCATTACATTGAGATAGAGCAAAAGGCCCAATATGATTACCCCAAGGAATGAAGTTCATGGTACTCAGAGTCACCAAATATTGTAGGAGCGATGGAGAGGAACTTCAGGTCATCACCGAGGTGGCGGTTGCTCTGGAGGGTGATTTTTTAGTTGGTCAGGACACTGATTTAGATGTTGATTGGGAGGTTGATTCTGATGTGGATCAAGATGATGCGGTGGGTTGTTGTAATATTGAAAAATTAATCTTGGGGTCCATTCCACTACTGGTGGTGGTGGGCATAGGGATCGCTCCTCTTCTTCCTCCAAGATGAAATTGACTCGCATATAATCAATCATGCTTATTCCATACCTCCAAGTGAGTGTATTTAATTGTGACATAATTTATTCTTGTTTCGTTATATCCAATCAAGGTCAGGTTGAAGTATGGGGAAAAATTCATTGTGGGGAAGTACCATCTTGCTGCATGACATGAGGTAAACTGCCAAAAATTAAAACCTCCCCAACAAAGTTGCCAAAAATATGTTAGCAAATGAATTGGCCCCTTTGATAAATATGGTGCTAATAATGACTCTCCTACTTGATAAGCACTAGCATCTATTCGTTAGCAGCTTTGGAAAGGCCACAATTGCATTTTTGGCTTTCCTCTAAATTGAGAGGTACAACTCCCTCATGCAAATTAAATGAAAGATAAGTAGCTTTTAACCAAAAGGTGATAAGGAAACTAACATTAATACATAAAAATGTAATTAATGTGAAAATAAAATCCTAAAGATCACTAATGAACAACTCACATATTGTACTCAACTAATGAAAAAATATAATCTAAGCATGAATGAGAGATTTCATAATTTTAATAAAGGAAATAAATGCAGTAGAATAAATCTTACATAGAAAATATATCCTATATTGTTTGTGACTCACAAGTTAGTACAATAAACATTACATCACACTAACAACACACAAATTGGAAGTCATTGCAATCAAAAAATGACTAACTAAAATAAATCCTAAGTGTTCTTTCCTTCACTACAACACCGTGTAATTCCAGAGATCGGACCCCTACCAAATAGTCTTTTTTCCTAGATATAGGAATCAAATTCCCTTCTTGATAGTTACCGATTGGTTACGATAACATCTTCTTGCCGCATGACTTTCTATATTGTAAACCGGTGGCCGAGAAATAATAAATAACCAACATGATTACATTTCTAGTGAAAAGACTCTGATCAATTCCTGAGCACTTCTAGATTTAACTCTCACCTCATGGCCATTGATCTTGAAATAGTTTGTATACCTTACCAATTGAGGATTGAACAACTATCACATGTGCATGCTATCTTGCTATGAAATCAATTGGGAATGTAACTTAAATATTCATCATATCACCATTAATTTAGACCGCATCACCATCCTATCATCTTGATTATTCTCTGTCAGCCTGTCTCACCAACCCTCTATAAATTCAATAGGGACAACCTCACTTCATCATCCTACAATATCAAACATGGCTAGCACTCAAAGCGATGGTGTATCGATGAATGATTTTTTCACCATTGAAGATATCAAGTGTAGTCCTTTTTTCAAGCGACTATCCAATCAGTTAAAGGAGGTCTTCATGGTTGAGAGTGGGATTGAGGAGCAAGTGTTGTGTGACATATTAGGAGATACTTTTATGAATTAGTTTCATGTACACAATGAAACACTCCTAGAGCATTTCATGTGCACCATAATATGCACTTCCAGTCACTATGATTGAGGGATGAGGGCAACAAAATAGTTAGTGAGACCAGAGTTCCTTCACTAGGTGAACATATCCATCGTCAGCCTCAATAGTTATCCATGGAGTGGACTGATAGGTGATTCCATTTGCATTGCTTCTATTCCTTAGAATGAAGCCCTGGAGGAAGTGGTGACTCTCCTATGCATGGGACTTGTGAGAAAAAATATGGAACTGCTTGCTCAGATAGAGTGTCTCCAAGTAGTTATAGAAGTAGTTTGTGTGCCTATGTTCACCCTTTGTACTTGAGAATAAATTCCTATTTTGATTTTATATAACTCTCTGTTTCTATGTAATCAACAAAAAAATTGTATTTCCAATAGTACATATATTACATATATAATAAAATATAGCATTTTAGTACTCCTAGTGTTGATTTTCTATATCATGACCAATTCTGTCTTGACTCTGGTTTAAATTTTATTTCATACAAATGACTTTTTATTTATTCAATTCTGCATAATAGCTTTTGTTTACACTTTTAAATGATACTATGTATGATGGCCACTTAATCTCTCTTGAAAACGTGTTCTGGAGATAATGTGTGAACTTCGTGGAACTATATAAATTGTCACCATAGTTATAGGAAATACTTAGATTCCTGCTCAACTTTGAAAGACTTTGAAAAAGATATTAGTGGCCTTTTTGACAAGCTTGTGAACGTTTTCTATGGATTTCCCACACTTGAAAAGAGAGATTTTGGAGTATGCAACGAGTTACGACAAAACCATAAAATACCACCCGAGTTAAAGGACGAAAAAGGAAAGAACTATAGTGGTTAAATGAGGAGTTAGAAAAAATGACCAAATCACCACCCAAGTTATAAAAACTTAACAAAACCCTGCCCAACAAAAACTTAGCCAAAATTTGATATGGTGTGTTGGTTTACAAAAGGGGATCCCAGAATTTTGACAACATCTTGTTAAGTTTGGTGATGATACACCTATTAAGATATGTGGGAAAGTTTTAATTAGTTTTGATGGAAAGCATAATACAAATGTTGTTCTTTGTGTCAAGGGTCTCCAGCATAATCTTTTGAGTGTAGGAAAAATGTGCAGAAAAGGATATAATCTTGTATTTCAGGATGGTGGTTGTGAAATTAGAAAAGGAAGCTTTGGAACTCTAGTTGTTCCAGGAACAAGGATAGATAGGAATGTTTATCATCTCAAAGGTGATAATGGTAGGTTTTTTATGACTCAAATCAATGAAAGTTGGCTATGACATAGAAGAATGTGTCACATCAATTTTGATATCCTTGTGAGGATCAAGTCTACTCAATTTGTAAGAGATCTACCAAGAATTACAAATCCAATCAATGCCATTTGCAAAGAATGTCAGGTTGGGAATAAAACAAGAAAGAGGTTCAATATCAAAGAATATTCTACCATAGGACCTTTGGATTTTTTGCATACAAACCTATGTGGACCTACAAGAATAGGAAGCTTTCAAGGTGATAGGTATTTCATCTTGTTGATTGATGATTACTCTAGAATGACTTGGGTAACTTTTCTTAGAGAAAAATTAGAATCTCTAGAAAAGTTTAAAGCAATTAAAGCTATGTTTGAGAATGAAATGGATATGAAAATCAAGTTCTTAAGGTCTAATAGAGGTGGAGAATTCACCTCCAATGATTTTAAATATTTTTTTTAAGATCATGGAATAAAGAGGAATTTGCAAACCCCTAGAAAACCTTAGTAGAATGTTGTTGTGGAAAGATAGAATAGGATAGTTTAGGAAGAAAAAAGGACAATGATGAAGGAAGAAAATCTAACGGATGTGTATTGGAGAGAAGCTATTTATAATCTAGTTTACATACTTAACAGAGTACAAGAAAGAGTAAATAGTTCAAAGACATTGTATGAACTATGGTATGGAAGAACTCCTACTATCAAATATTTCATAGTATTTGGAAGCAAATGTTATATTAGAAGAGATGAAGAAAACTTGGGAAAGTTTAATGCAAGTTCAGATGAAGGAATCTTCCTTGGATATTATAAAATAATCAAGGCTTATCAGTGCTACAAAAAGAGGTTGAAGAAGATAGTTGAAAATGCAAGTGTCAAAGTAGATGAAGAACCACATAAAATCTCAATACTGATAGAAAGATATGAATCTGACGAGTCCTCTTGTAGAGAAGAAGTAAAAGAAAAGGAAATGTAGGCTGAAGAGGAGGATGCTCTAGAAAGTATTCCTAAGACTCCTAAGTATGTGCAAAAGAATCATTTTGAAGATTAGATTATTGGTGGTAAGAGCATAAGCATGTTGATAAGAAGAAAATTTGTTATGATAGAAGAATAGGTAAATGTGTGTCTACTTTCTAAAGTAGAACCTAAGATAGTGACTAAAGCATGTAAGGATGAGAATTGGACCAAAGCTATGTAAGAAGAATTGATGCTGATTGAGAAGAATCAAACTTTGGAATTATTCCCAAGACCAAAAAAAAAATGTAATAGGAACTAAATGGGTATTGTGGAACAAACTGAATGAGAATGGAGTTGTTAGAAATAAGGCTAGACTTATGTGTAAGGGCTACTCAAGAGTGGAAGGAATATATTTTGAGAAAAAAATTACTCTAGTGGCGAGAATGGAGGCCATAGGATGTTTTTGGCCTTTGCAACACATAATAATTTCAATTTTTATCGGATGGATGTGAAGTCTACATTCTTGAATGGTGAATTGGAAGAAGAGGTATACATTGAACAACCAAAAAGATTTCAGTTATCAAATTTTCCTAATATGGTTTGTAGATTGAAGAAGGAATTGTATGGTCTTAAGCAAGCTCCAAGAGCTTGGTATGTAAGATACTTATTGCATCAAGGATTCAATAAAGGTGTTGCAAATAGAAATATATATTCAAAGTTGAAGGAGAAAATATCTTAATTGTGGTAGTGTATGTTGATGATATAATATTTTGAGAAAATGAAAGTATGTGCAAGAGATTTGCAAAAGAAATGTAAAAAGAGTTTGAGATGTCAATGTTGTGGGAGATAAATTTCTTCCTTGGGCTACAAATCAGTCAAATATAAAAAGGAATATTCATTTCACATTCAAAGTATGTCAAGGAAATGTTAAAGTTTGGAATTAAAGGATCTAAACCGATATGTACTCCTATGGTTATTGGTTGCAAGTTGAGAAAGAATGATGAATCTCCTTGTTGTCACCAAATAACGCACCCTTCCTAAGTTGTAAAACTTAGCTTATTGGTGAAACATTGGATTTCTTCTAGGTTCATGGGTAACCAATGACAGAAGAGAACCTCTAGAGATGGTTGGTTCCCTTGGTACTCACCTAATCTAACCTATATTACTATTGCTTACTAAGAAAAGAGAGAAGGATAACATGAAAATGAAACCTAGACTCTAAAAGGTGATACACCAAATGATATCCAAACCTATTCTATTGTTTTAATACATAATCTCCCAAAAACTAGCTAAAATTCACACAACTCAATTGTTTAACATTCTTATACATTAGTATTTCATAAAAAAATTGGTATGTTTACAACTTTATAAGGAATACTAGATAAATATTTCACAAATAAAGAGTGTAAACATCAGTGAAATATCTTATGAATTGTATAAGACATGCTTTCTACTTAAAGGTGCTGAAATGAGATAAGAAACTTGAGGATTTTGTTGGAAAAAGAAAGGACAAACAACTAAGAGGGGGGGATGAATCAGTTGTCACAAAAATTTAAACTCTAAAAACTTAACTTAACTTAATCTCAGATCTAATGAATAAACAATTAACCATAATCAATTAACACATCAGAGAGACAAAGAACACCAAGATTTTTGTGTGGAAGCCCTGTTAGGAGAAAAACCATGGTGGATGTCAGTCCATAAGATTATACTCTATTAAAATTATAAAGAAGAATATTAAGGGTAATGCACATGCATTCAAGCTCACTACCTAGAGCTCACTTCTCAATTACAAATAGAAGACTCACTATCTTATAGAAATATTTTGATTAAAACCATCTAGAAATTTGAACTGAGAGAATGGCTTTTGTCCAAGCCTAATAACAGTTCCAATTAGGCACAATACTTCTGCATACTTTGCTCAACCTTCTACACACTTTCTCTTTAATGATATTTGCACTTATGCACACAATGCATACTCAGCACACTAACCACACTTTGCATACTCTGCAAAATTTCTTCTTATATATCTGCCACAAAGATTTCACCATAACAAAGTTGGCTAGAGGAAAAGAATATATTTTCAATGTCGGCTTAAATTCACAATTAAATTTTCAATGCACACCCACCAAGGTTGGCCACAACATAGTGGAGACCAAAATTCACTTCTCTAAAACAAGAATAATCCAATTAATCACGTCTTAAACATCCTCAACACGCTAGCATCAACATGTTGGCCAAGAACAAGAAAAACCAAACATGTGTAAGAAAATATTTTCAATGACGAGCTTCACTAGATCATGTGGACATACCACAAAGATAAAGGATGAACTAGATACATCTAAAAAACACCAAGAAATAGAAAAGAGACATCCACGACAACCGAGATAACTAGGAACATACAATCTTCACTCAAAAACTCTGACAGAAACTAGCAAACACTGTCAGACCACAACTTGCACATGAGTTCATGCGGACCTCTAAAACTTCTGGTACATGATCTATACATACTCAACATTAAACCCTTTGACCCAAAACAACTAACCTTTTATGTACATAATGTAATTCCTTCATGACCTGCACAGTTCCACTAGGAACCTGGAACACATACACTTATAATTTTCTCAGTATCCTTGACATATACAGCACTCAAAATATCAAATGCTAATAGTGTTGACATCAATGAAAACCACGTATTAGCATCACATCACATCATCCAACAATTTCCCAAAAATCTCCCCCTTTGGCATTGATGGCAACACATGATGTGAAAAATACCATCAACCCAACACACTGCATAATTGCTCCTCTTCTTGGAAAGATTTTTCATTTTGCACTTCTCTCCCTTAGATATTTACATTTTTCACATTACACTTCTCCCCCTTTGACATCAATGGAAAAGGTAACTATGACCTTTCCAAACACATGTGTTGAACCATATCTCTGCACATCTGACTACTCCCCCTAAGTAGCAGCCGTAGAAACATCAATCTGGATTAAAATATAGCAATGTAGCTAATGGATTGATGCAAGTAAGTGCATCATTTAGTTCTTGTTAGGAGGGGTAACTACCCCTAGCATTCCTCTGAGATACTCAAAAGTATCTTTTGGCAATGGATTTGTAAATATATCTGCAATTTGTTCTTTTGTAGGCATATACTCCAGTCTAACTTTCTTCTCATTCACTTTCTCCCTTAAGAAGTGAAACTTGATTGATATATGCTTGGTCTTTGAGTGTAGTACCGGATTCCTTGATATATTTATTGAACTTGAGTTGTTACAGTATATTGCAATAGGTTCTTCATATATCACCTTGATATCTTTCAGCATTTGTTTCATCCATAGCACCTAAGTACAATTCTTTGCAACAACAATATATTCTACTTCAGCAGTGGATAGAGAAATAGAGCTCTTCTTCTTGCTTAACTAAGATACCAGCTTCTTCCCAAGGAAGAAAGCACCGCCACTAGTAATTTTTCTATCATTCACATCACCGACCCAATCAACATTTGTATAAGCACATAGTGTAAGATCATCATTCTTTGAATACAAAAGTCCAAAATTAGCAATGCCCGTCAAGTATCTGAAAATTCTTTTGATAGTAGTTACATGTGATTCTTTCAGATCGGCTTGAAATATTGCAACCATACATACAACATGCATAATATATGGCCTTGTTTGTGTCAAGTAGAGTAATCCTCCAATCATTGATCTATATCTAGTTTTATTTTCCTTAGGAGAATCATCATTTTGTGTCAACTTACATCCAATTACCATGGGTGTACCAACCGGTTTGGAATCATCCATACCAACTTCTTTAACAATTATTTCATGTACTTGGATTGAGATATAAAATTCCATTGATCCAATTGTGAAACTTTCAATCCCAGAAAAAACTTCATTTCACCAATCATGCTCATCTCAAATTCATTCTTCATTTCATCAACAAACTTCATGCACAAATTATCATCTCCACTAAAGATGATATCATCAACAAAAACTTCTATGATTAACTCCTTATCATGATCTATCTTGAAATATAAGTTACTGTCAGCAGTACCTTTTGAGAATCCAAGCTTCAGTAGGTATTTGTTTAGTCTAGCATACTAGGTTCTAGGGGCTTGTTTGAGTCCATACAAGGCTTTCTTTAACCTGAAAACCATGTCTTCATCATATGTTAGTTGAAATCCATCTAGTTGTTCAATATACACTTCTTCTTCAAGTTCCCCATTTAGAAATGTGGACTTTACAACCATTTGGTAAAATTTGTAGTTCTTGTAAGCATAATAAGCGAGAAATAGTCTTACTGCTTCAATTCTAGCAACAAGGGAAAAGGTCTCTTTGAAATCTATACCTTCCATTTGGGAGTAACCTTTACATACCAATCTCGCCTTATTTCGGACCACTTCACCATCTTCATTCAGTTTGTTTCTGAATACCCACTTAGTGCCAATCACATTCTTGTCTATGTCCCTAAGAACCAGTGTCCATGTGTCATTCTTTTCAATTTGTGACAGTTCTTCTTTCATTGCTTCCAACCAGTGTTCATCTTGACAAGCTTTAGTGACATTCTTAAGTTCAATCTTGGAAATCAGACAACATTCTTCAGCAATTTTCTTTCTATTTTGCACTCATTTTCTCTTGTCTCCTATGATTTTACTTTGAGAATGATTCAACTTTACATACCTTGTATTTTTAGGACTTTCTCAAAATTCTTTTTTTTTTTAACTTACTTGTGTAGTTACACTTGACTGTGCTTCTTGACTGACTTGATTTACTAGAACAACTTGTGGTTGCTTCATCAGAACATATGGAATAATCTAAAGTAGATTTGGTGGATGTGAATTTTTCCCTTGGTTCATGATGTCTTCATCTAAATCATAGTTGCATATTCTAGATGATCTAACTGAATCCTCATCCACCTTGAAATTTGCACTTTCAATTACTTTTCTCAGTCTGTTGTTGTAGCATTTGTATTCCTTTCTCTTTGTGGAGTAACCTAAGAAGATTCCTTCATCACTTCTAACATCAAACTTTCCCATGTCATCATCTCTTTTGATATAGCATTTTCCTCCAAAGATTTTGAAGTATTTGACAATAGGCGTATGACCAAACCATAGTTCATAAGGAGTCTTACCAGAATTACCATTCACATTTACTCTATTCAAGGTATATACAGCAGTACTTACCACTTCACTCCAGTACTTATGAGGCACATTTCCTTCCACCATCATTATTTCCTTCCACCATCATTATTCTGGCAGCATCCAAAATTGTTCTATTATTTCTTTCTGCACTCCATTCTATTGAGTGGTTCGGGGAGAAGATAGTTGTCTTTTAATTCCATGCTCTTCATAGTAAGTATTGAATTCTTTTGAAAGGAATTCTCCACCTTTGTTAGATCTCAGGGATTTGATCTTCAGACCTTTTCCATTTTCTACCATGGCCTTATAGCTTTTGAACTTATCTAATGCTTCACTTTTCTCTCTCAAAAAGGAAACCCAAATCATTCTAGAGTAGTCATTAATGGCAAGCATAAAATATATTTCTTCATGAATGCTCTTAAATCTAGAGGTTCCACACAAATTAGTATGTAACAATTCTAACATATTATTTTAGTGAAATTTCTTCTTCATAAGGAAACTCTAGTTTGTTTACCCATTTGACATTGTTGACAAATTACATTAGCAGGCTTCACTAATTTAGGCAGATCTCTTACTGTTTGAGTGGAACTTATCTTAATGATGTTGTCAAAGTTTACATGACACAATATCCTATGCCATAACCAACATCTACTTGATCAATTAAGAAACTACCATTAGCAATATTCAAATGAAAGATGTTACCTTTAGTCTGCACACCAGTGGCAATCATGTTTCCAAATTTTCCATGAATCTAGCATTTTCTATCCTTGAACTATAGATCATATCCCTTATGCACCATCTATCCAACACTTAACAAGTTATTCTTCATGCCTTCAACATAGAGAACATCTTTAGTATTTTCTTTACCACCAAGGCTAATAGAGCCTCTACCATGAATTAAACAAGCATTATTGTCTCCAAATATCACAACCCCACTATCATACTCTTCTAGATTCACAAACTTTCTTTTGTCACCGGTCATATGATGTGAGCATCCACTATCAATGACCCATTCATCTTTCTCCTCAACACGGGATGTAAGAGCTTTCTTTTCTTCAGTGCATTCAGTAGGTTCAGGCTTATTTTCAATGGTAGCAATAAAGGCCCAATCACCCTCATTTCCAACATCTTTAGTAGACTCATCATCTGTTATTGCTTCTTCAACAAAGTAGCATTTCTTTTGAAATCTAGGTTTTCTAGGTTTAGACTTAGGAACTCTTTCAGGACATCTTGATGCAAAGTGACATATTTTACTACATGAAAAACATTTAATAGGTAATACATCTTCATACTTACCTTTTCCTCTTCCTTCTTGTTTTGCAATGAGTGCTTCTAGTTCTAGAACTTCTCTATCTTGGTCTTTGATCTGTTTAATTTCGTCATCATATTTGGATGCCCTTCTAGAACTCTCTCCAGGACTGTAACTTCGCATGTAGCTTCCAGATACAGTAGCTTTCAATGCAGATTCAGTCTTCCTTGTGGATTCACCAAATTCACTTATTTCAAAAGCATCAAGCTATCCTATCAATGTGTCTCTTGTCATCTTGTTTATAGACATAAACTCTTCAATAGCATAAACTTTTGACTTGTAGGAGGGAGGTAAGGATCTGAGTGTCTTAGCCACAATTTCATCTTCACTTACTGAACCATTGGCACATTTAATACCTAGCACTATCTCATTTACTCTTTTCATAAAAGAAGTAATATTCTCATCTTCACCCATTCAATTTTTCATACTTACCTTTTAGACTTTGTAGCTTAGCCGTCTTTACCTGTGTATCTCCTTCATACAAAGTTTCTAGCTTTATCCAGATCTCATGAGTTGTCTACAGGCCTACCACATTAGCCATCTCTAAATCTGTTAGAGCACTCACCAATGCTTCAATGGCTCTAGTATTTCTTTCTGCATCCTTGATCTCATTAGGAGTGGAGGGTCCATTTGTAGGAATAGTGTATTGATTCTTTGTAATCTTCCAAATAGCATCTCCAATGAATTGTAAATGAAATTGCATCCTAACTTTCCATAGTGAGTATTTGGTGCCATCAATATAGGGTTGTCCTTCTTGAATGTTGACATCTCGGATCACCTCAAGTTGTTAGACTTTTCTTCAAAGCAACTAGCTCTGATACCAATTGTTGGAAAATGCAAGGACAAACAACTGAGAGGGGGGTGAATTAGTTGTCGCAGAAATCTAAACTTTACAAACTTAACCTAACTTTGATCTCAGATTTGGTGAATAAGCAATTAACACATCAGAGAGACAAAGAAGATCAAGATTTTTCCGTGGAAACCCTGTTAGGGGAAAAACCACAATGGATGTCAGTCCACAAGATTATACTCTATTAAAATTATAAAGAATAATAAGGGGAATGCACATGAATTTAGGCTAACTACCTAGAGCTCACTACTCAATTACAAATAGAAGACTCACTGTCTTACAAAAAGATTCAGATTAAAACCATCCAAAAATTTGAACTAAGAGAATGGCTTATGTCCAAGCCTGATTACAGTTCCAATTAGGCATAGTACTTCTACATACTTCACTCAACCTTCTACACACTTTCTCTTCAATGATATTTGCACTTATGCACATAAGAGTACAAAATGAATACTCAACACACTAACCACACACATACTCCACAAAATTGCTTCTTATATATCTACCACAAAGATTTCACCGTAACAAAGCCAGCCAAAGGAAAATAATATATTTTCAATGTTGGCTTAAATTCACAATTAAATTTTCAATGCGCACCCACCAAGGTCAGCCA
Source organism: Sequoia sempervirens (assembly GCA_007258455.2). Taxonomy (NCBI): domain Eukaryota; kingdom Viridiplantae; phylum Streptophyta; class Pinopsida; order Cupressales; family Cupressaceae; genus Sequoia; species Sequoia sempervirens. The sequence continues at coordinate 2,542,732 of VDFB02270651.1, read as the reverse complement.
CAACATAGTGGGGACCAAAATTCACTTCTCCACAACAAGAATACTCCAATTAATCATGGCTTGAACATCCACAACATGCTAGCATCAACATGTCGGCCAAGAACAAGAAAAACTAGACATGTGCAAGAAAATATTCTCAATCACGAGCTTCACCAGATCATGTGGGCGTACCACAAAGATAGAGGATGAACTAGAGACATCTAAAAACACCAAGAAATATTAGAGAGACATCTACAACAACCGAGATAACCAAGAACATACAATCTTCACTCAAAAACTCTAACAGAGACCAACAAACACTATCATACCGCAACTTGCACACGAGTTCATGAGGACCTTTGAAACTTCTAGTAGATGATCTAGACATACTCAACATTAAACCCTTTGATCCACAACAACTAACCTTTTATGTACATAACGTAATTCCTTGATGACCTGCACAGTTCCACTAGGAACTTGGAACACATTCACTTATAATTTTCTCAATATCCTCGACATATACAGCACTCAGAATATCAAATGCTAATAGTGTTGACATCAATGACAACCACGTATGAGCATCACATCACACCATCCAACAATTTCCCAACAGATTTATATATCAAATCACAAAAAAATGTGTCAATCATTTATACACACACAATTAAATGGCTATTAAGAAGGAAAAACCACTAAATTTTATTGATAAAAGGTGTTCTTACTACTATGTAAAAGTTTGAAAGTGGGCTACATATGTTTCTCTAGCATGAAAGAACTTAGAAAAGTTACAATGCAATGCTCTAAGAGAGAAGAGAACTAGAGAAAAACCTACCTAAGGCTTGATTTTATGTTGTTCAATAGCTTACAAGATATTAGGAACATGTGTTGAGGAAGTCTTCACTCCTTGCTTGGTAAAACCTTCTTTGATCGTCCAAAAAAAAAATGCCTACTTTTCATCCCCCAAAATTGCTCCAAAAGGTTGTTTGAGTGGTGAAAAATTTATGCCTTGACCTTGTGTGCCATCAAATCACCAAAACAGATCCTAGATGCCCTCAAAATGCATCAAACTACCCTAGATATGCTCCATTTGTTTTGCACAATCACCAAACTACTCATAACTTCTCAAAAACTATTAGAAACATAGTTGCATGCTTTTAGGCACATGCGAAAAGAGGTTTGAAAGTGAAGAACTGCCCCAGGGCATGGGAGATCTTCCAAGGTGGTTTCTTGACACTTAACATCATCATAAATCCATCTTTACCCTTGCAATCTCATCCTATCTTCTTATACTTGATGTTGATTATCTTTGAAAATGGTGTACTACCTTGTATCTCTTGAAAATATACCTATTATCACTCAAATGCAAGAAAAAATTATTTGATAGTCTTTAAAATCAACCTACTGTCAAAAAAAATATCATCACCTCCCACACTCTAAGTATCAGAAACACTTTTTAGAATGATAATTTCTTGATTCCATAGCTAAATTATTTCTTGTGCTTATTTAGCAAAAACCCTGTGTAGGAGAAAAAAGGAATGAGTCCATTCTCTCTATTTAAGTATTTTAAGATAACATTGCCAAATTGGAGGATTTTGAACTTGCTTCTGGTTCATGTGATTGCTGAATCTCACTTGAATGACTCCTATAGACACCATACATGTATATTAAAGGAAAATCTATTGACCTTTCAAATGAGTAAATTCACCAGACTCAACAACAACTTGAACTCAAGCTTTCGTGAAGAAAACTATCCCTTTGTCCTCATTAAAGTAATAGAATGGTGATTGTCTCCTTAGTTAATTCTAATGGTTGTTGATCTTCCAGCCCTAATGACCGTGTTCCATTCCTTATTTGAAGCATCTCCAATGTTCATTGTCATTCTTATTAATTGTCCTTACTCTATAGCATAATCTCTGTTAATTCATCTTACCTTGTATGCAACATATAGATGTTCCAATGAATTAACTTTAGTTGCGGGAAGAAACTTTCCAATGATAGATAGTAACTTGATGGAATTTTTCATGACCATTGAGATATGTAGAGCTATCATTTTCAATTTTTCCTTCTTGTTGATGTGTGGACTATGTATTCTATGTTCAACAGACTACCATTATCTTTTAGAGACTACAAAGATATCCTTGCTGCCCCTTGAAACCTTACCACAAGCCTTGGATTTTAGCTACTCAGTCATATGTGCTTTTTGGTTGTGATAGAGGTGCCTTTGCCACTATATTTCTTAAGTTTCCTTGTGAATTGTAGCTGCTAATTAATCAATTTTTTTATATACACAATTTCCTTGAAGTGCCTTCTCGAGACATTTTAAAAAATACATTTGAGTCACACAAACTACCTCATACTATGCATAGGTTTGCAATTATTTTATCAACTATCCATGTGGTATGACTATACTAGGTCACACATGTAACTGTAATTTGTTTTATGATTACACAGTCCTTTGCTACCCTTAGAAAAGATCAAGATTCACCACTTTGGGTTGTCACTTGTTGTCAAGTATGAATCCCATGTAACCTAGTAAGACTGCCATCTCTGTCATGCTCCCAATAATGATTCTCGAGTATTAGAACAATACCTTAATGTATGATTAAATTCATATATACATGGATAAGACTGTCTCTTATCATTTGATCACTAGATTGCCACTCTTCATATGATCACCATGAAACTAATTCCTTGTCATCTTCCACAATCCTTGATGTTGTCATACATTTCTACCTTGTCTAAAAACTTTTAAGTGTCAAACTAGCACACAAAGTTCAAGGATCCCTTTTTAAAAAATGGACTTAATTATAATAAAGCAAAATTGTACACCTCCAAACATAAAAAGACAATCTCAACCTCAAAATTGAAGATGCATCGTCTTCATATTTCCTTATTCTTGTATACCATCACAAATTTTGTTTGGACAGTGCTCTTCAAATTTCTAACAGTCATATTGGACTATCCCTTGCACCCTTATTGAATACTATCTCGAATACCTTGACATGAGAATTATCATTTTTATTTCCTCCATATTTATCATCTAGTACAATGAAACCTTCATTATAAAACCTTGAAGACTATTAGTCTTTGCTTGCTTTGGCTTTGGGACTATCCTTTATTGCATGGTCCTTACCTTGCTTTTGGAGATGACTGTCCATTTGATTATGACTATATTATACGATCTGTGTGATTGCTCCTCTTTTGAAGTTTTATGTCCTTATGATTATGCAAATAGTTCACTATTTTCCCAGCACTGTAGGTCTTCAATACATCAAGGTTAACAGGCAGTTTTCCAAGAGCACGTTGCAATGCTATTAGAAACTCTTCAATAACTTTTTCATTCTTCTTATAATACTGATGATACTTCTGCATCACACAACTCAAGGAAACTATCTTAAACAATAGTCCATGACTGTCAAGCACAATCCTTAAGTCTTGCTTTCAAGATCACAATCAAAAGCCTTCAATGCGTGACTTCCTATTTATGGACTATCATATGGATCTATGTTTTCCACTTTATTATTGTTTCCCTTTCGAGTCTTCACTTTCACATGCATATCTATGTATGGATGGAAAATAATGAACTTTAAAGACCCTCCAAAATGAATACTTTTGTTTTCTAAGGCTCTATTAACCCTTTGCACATTAAAAATTGCAAACCTAAGAGATATTGAAGACACTTTGGTGACCAATCTTCATGACAGTCCCTTTCCATATGACTATCACAACTTTGCCCCCTTCCATTGCTAAATGATTCATTTTATAGTGAGATAAGAGAGAATCATTATGCCCCTTCAATAAGCTCTGACTATCACTTTTTCAATACAACATTATAGCTTTGAGAAGAAACCTATATGTCTAACTTTTTCCTTTTGAGCCATGCAATTTGAAACTATTAACATACCTTCAACAGACCATTCACTGAACATATAACTTTGAATCCCACTTGCCCTAGAGGAAAACTTGCAACTCTTGAATTGGTCAAACAATTTCTTCCTTACAATAAATATACTCTCCACGTTCTAAAGCTTCTTGACAACAATTATTTTAAAGTTCATAAACTAAAATGAACTTCAAGCCATGTTGCATACCTGAAGGAATTGTTGTTGAGTGTTGAAAGTAGTAAAAGCTCCACATTATCCTTCAAAGAAGGTGCTTGCAATAAATCTTGGCAGCCATGTAGCCTAGAAACTATTGTATAACAAATGCAAGAGATAATCCAAACCCTAAAGATTCCCAACACCCTCCCTTTGAACTTAAACTCTTTTGAAACATGGCTTCCCTCTAAAGTATGCACATGGTTTTTAATGTTTCTAAGGATTTCATTTGACACTTACTTGAGGAAACCAAACTCTTTGAATCAAAATGCATCAAAAAAGACCTTGAAAAATAGCACATGCATTCATTAACTCAAACTTAAAAGAAAACCTCAAAGTAAGACCATTAAACCATTTGAAGGCTATTTTGGACATAAATGGCTATCCATTTAAAGGCTATTTTAATCAAAGGAGTAAAATAGACTAACATTTTTGGTGACCTCTTTGAAATACTTGCTTGCTAGGCACTCAAGACCAGTAGCCTTACATATCCATAGGGCATAGGAGTCAAGAAGAGCTTCAACCAACTCAAAACCAAACTTGACTACAACTAGTAACACCTCAAGAACAGCTAACTAATCACCCAATTAACTATGCCTTAGAATTTGGAGAAAACAAGACTAAAACATTGTGCCTTAGCACTTATTGGTCTAAAAGAAAACCTTTCCTAACCTACACTAACCAACAACAAGAGTTATTCAAATGAAACCATTAACTGGTTCCTTGAAGTAGCTTCCTTTTCTCACTAGTTTACAATATTTCACATGTTTATGTGCAGCCATGAGGAAGTGAAAAATATCAAATATTCAACCAACTGCTACAATACTTTTTGGAAAATGAAAAAAAATCCACTTACCTCTTCACGTTGATCTAACATACTACAATTTTGAGGTGGATAAGTGGGTTGAATGCATTCTCCTTTAGTTTTAACTTCATGCTTGGGTGCAAGCATGACTCTTGATGCTTTAGTGGCCTCCATTATGGCTAGGTATATGATTGGACATCCTTTTGAAAGTACAAATCTTGAGGTATCCTTTTTGGTTTCTTTCTTGTGGTATGTCGTCTTATCATCATGCTGATTTGATTGCTTCATTTCTTTTGATTGACTTGGTGAAAGTATGAAGATTTGTGCACCATATCCCTGCTGCTCATGATTTTCCTCTTGTAGAGGTGTTGATTTAACAACTAAGTTTGAACAAACCATCTCCAAATCATCCCAAAAAATGTCTTCTTCAACATATTCTTTACTTTTCTGCATAAGAGGATTGATTTTAACTTCATATTTAGTTTGATCAGCAACCTTGTGTGTATCAAATTTTTGTCCATCTTGTAAAAAAATGTTGTTTTCATGTGCCTCTTCATGTACGAGCATCTTATCATGCTCATGCTCATCTACTATCTACTCCAAAACTTGTGATGATGTTGAAGCTTTCATATTTTCTTCATCTTCATCAAGAAAGCAAGGAAGTTCATTATGTAAGAAAATCAAACCTTCATTCACATCACTCTTTCCTTCCTTACCACCTTGTTGTCCCAACTGATTTGTTGACATAGGCATGTTCTCTTCATCCTTGAAAAAATATGGGATTTATTTAAAGAAATCAACCAACACTTCATGTTCAAGACTTCCTACTTGTTTGCCAACATACTGCCCCAAAATACCATGCTCTTCAAACTCTTGCTTCAAGACTAATTTTTCATCTTTTAACTCATCTACAAGTGTACCAACAACAAAAGATACTTCTTGTTCTTCCCAAAAAACCTTATTTTCTTGCTCACTAAACCAACTATCTTGGTAAACAATGGGACCGTCTTTACAAAGATGAATGATGATAAGACAAGAAGGATGATTATAAAGGTTTTGTTGGGTTTCTTGAGGAAGTATACATTTTGGAGAAGGCAGTTCTTGAGGAATACTAGGCTCTTGCAAAGGATGTAGGTTCCTAAAACTTGTAATTTCAAACTTAGAAGATTAACTTGAAGACTTGAAAGGCATACCTTGCTTGAAACTTGGGATTTCATACTTGGTAGGCTCTTCCTTCACATGTTGATTTGGAATGCAAGCAGTTGATTGGTCTTCCAACCTTCGCACCTAAGCAAGAAAAAGATTCATCTACTCTTGTTTAATAGCAATATCTTTTGCAAGAGACTCCTCATACTGCTTCCTTTGTATGTCCATATCCTTCTGGTATTGATAATCTTGGTAAGCCAACTCCTCCTGCTGCAAATCAAACTCTTGTTGTCTCTTGATATCATCCAACTACTTATTGAAATCTATCAATATGCTCTTGATGTCACTAATTCCCATATCGTCACTATTTTGGAGTAGAGTAGGAAATCAACCATATTGATTTGGAATAGAAATAACTTCTTGGGGATAAATATGAACATTTGAAGGCTAATTATGGGAATGAGCATGGGTGGGTGGGTGGTAAGAATGATAAGAATGTTGATAACCTACTGTTACTGGGCTATTTGAGACAAAACCAGTAGCATATTCTACTTGGTGTGGCTGGTAATAAGTGATATAAGTAGTTTTTTCATGAAATAGAGGGTGATGAAAGACATCTCCATAAAATTAAGACATTATATAGCATTCAAGCAAGCTGAAAATTCATTGAACTATCATAAAATCGGAAATTATTAAGATTTCTGCAAGAATTTGATAACATACTAGCACTTGGTGAAACAAATAAACTAGATTTAGATTCACCAGATGTGTGAATATTTTTCCTCCAATTGCAGAAATAACTTATATACATAGAAAAAATCAGCAATAATAGGACAAATTTTGAACCGTGATAACTTCAATAGTCCCACCAGGTGTGCCAAAAACTGTTCTCACCAAATAACACACCCTTGCTAAGTTGAAAAACTTAGCTTATTGGTGAAACATTGGATCTCTTCCAAGTTCATGGGTCACCTATGATAGAAGAGAACCTCCAAAGAGGGTTGGTTCCAACAAGGGTGACCCACGAACCTAGAAGAGATCCAATGTTTCACCAATAAGCTAAGTTCTACAACTTATCAAGGGTGTGTTATTTTGTGACAACACTCCTAAGACTAATCATAGCAAGTACAAATCAATGTTTGGTGAACTGCTATATCTAATTGCTACTAGACTGAATATCATGCATGTAGTTTTTCTTGTGGCCAAATTTCAAAAGGATCCTAGAGAATCACATGTGGCAATAGTAAAGAGGATATTCAAATATTTGCAGGGCACTCCGAACTATGGTCTATGGTATCCAAAGGATATTGATTTCTCTTTAAGTGCCTATAATGATGTAGATTGGGTAGGTTGTGTGGATGAAATAAGAAGTACAAGTGGACGTTCTTTCTTTCTTGGAAGTAGATTGGTTTCATGGCTGAGTAAGAAGAACAATTTAGTGTCATTATCTACTATAGAGGTAGAGTACATTGTAGCAGCATCTTGTTGTACATAGGTGTTACAGATGAAGCAAAAATTGAATGATATCAAAATATCATATGGTGAACCTATTTCTATCCTATGTGACAATACAAGTGCAATCAATATATCAAAGAATCTAGTGATGCATTTAAGAACAAAACATATCTCAATCCAGTATCACTTCTTGAGAGAGAAGGTTGCAGAAAATGAGGTGAGATTGGAGTATGTGCTTACAACGGATCAAGTTGTAGATATTTTTATGAAGGCTATTCCTAAAGATACTTTTGAGTATCTTTGACAAAAGTTAGGGTTATTGCCCCTCCTTTCAACTAGATGCATAAGAGTGTGCATCCGTTTGGTGGAGGAATTCAATATTTATTCTTTTTTTTCTAGACTAATGAAGGCTACCTCTCAAGGGGAGTAGGTAGTAGTGGTTACTAGTTGGTACATTGTATGGATAAGTATTGTCTAAAAAGAAAATTAACAAAGGGGGGAGAGAGTTAGTGTAGTAGGAGAAGAAGCCAATGAAGAAAGTGCAAGAAAATAAGTGTAGTAAAGAGAGTGTGCAATTGTTTGCAAGTGATGTGTGAGAGATGCAAGTGCCACCCTTTGAATATTGTCAAAGGGGGAGAGCAAGAGTGTTGGATGAGTCTATTCCCCTTTGCCATTGATGTCAAAGGGGGAGAAAGTTAGAGTGGTTGAAAAACCATAGTTCAAAAAATTATTGCAGGAGAGAGTGTTTAGGAGCAAGAGAATGTAAGTATGAAGAGTAAATAGTTTCCCCAATCAGGGGGAGTACTTCTTGTTGTAGAGTTTTTGTTGGTATGGTTTTTCATAAACAGTGTTTCCATCAATTACAAAGGGGGATATTTTTGGAAGCTTGAGTTTTTTGTGAGTTGTTTGGGTGTTGTCATTGATGTCAATCCATTGTATGAAGAGAGTGTTAGAATATTTATGGTGTTGATTATTTCAAGCTTAGAGTTGTTGGTATTGGTGTCAACACATTGTACTAGTGTTGTCATTGATGTCTTAATTCAGTATAATTACATGAGTTGTTGGTATGACTTGTGTTGGGGGAGATTGTTGATGTTGGAGGGCATTACACTATGTTGTGGTGTTGTCATCAATATTTTCATTGATGTATGTGATAAGTAATGTTGTTGATGAAGTTGGTTCACTTGGTTTCCAAGTGTTTTTGAGAAAAATTAAATAAGAGAGTTTAGTGTGATAAAGTGGTTCTTAGTGTTCTGCTCCACATTTCTTCATGATTGAAGATATGCCCATGTGATTTGGGTGTGATGATCAGAGGTGTTCATAGGTGTTATGTCTGGAGTTCCAAGTTCTGGATCCTTTTTTTGTAGAGTATGTGTTTGATAGTATGTCTATTTGGTAAAATAGGGTGTCTGGGATAAATGAGATTGCTTTTCATTTCTTCACAATGAAGGTTCTTGTCTGTGGATCTAGGAACTTGCTTATATTGACTGTATCTACCTTCCCTTGAATTTTTAGGTGTTGTGGTGCTTCAAAAGGTTGTTTGGTGTGTTAGATGTTTGTGCTAGTGTGTTTGGTTGCACAAAATGAAGGTGTTGTTCTTAAGTCTCAGGTGGTTGCAGGAAAATATTTTTCTAATGTGGAATATTTTGATATGTTTTGTAATTTTTTTTGTGGTCCACAAGATGTTTCCAGACCTAGAGAGGTGTGTTTGGATTTGCTTGTTAGTGTTAGTACAAGTTTGATAGACTTGGCGTGCTAGCGCTAATTGTGGTGGATGATTATTGTTTGTGGAAGTGTTGAGAAGCATGTTGGTGTAGATTTAGGTCCTAGTTCAGTTGTGGTATGGTCTACCTTCACTTCTTTATACTTTGGAAGTGTTTGGTGCCACTCTATTTGATTTTGTATAGTTGAGGTGCATGCGTTTCCTTAAGGCCAACATAATTGAGATTGTTTTAGGTCAGAGATGGTATAAATATAAGGTGATTTGCTATATGAAGCAAGTGTAGAGAGTGTTATGTGAAAGATGCAAAAGTAATCAAGTGTGGTGATTTGAGTGTGATCTTGAATGCCTATGACTCCTAGATGTAGTGAGCAGAAGGTGTTTATATTTTAGTCTATTGAATGATTTGTTTTTGTTTTAGTGGAATTGTATCTTTGGCTAAGAGAGATGCATTGTTAGTAGTTCAAATTGGCAGTGAGCCACCCCTTCTTCTATCTTCTTTCTTCTGGACATTGAGGTATTTGGTAGTGAGCCTAATGTATTTGATGTTGCCATTACTTTATATTGTGAGCTAATCATCACCATGATTTTTCCCTTTTTGGGTTTTCCACGTAAATCTAGTGTTCCTATGTGTTTGATGTGTTTGCATTACTATTTCTCATGTTTACATTATGCTAATGCATGATAAGGGTTCAATGGTTTTTAAGGGTTTAAATGCTAATATAGATCTAAATGTTAATGAGGGTTTTGATGTTTTAATATACAAATAATTCACCCCCTCTCAATTTTCCTATGCATCTAACTGAGAAGATACCACATTCAAAGGTGTAATGTGATGGAGTTATGTGATGCAACTGAAAATATCCACATACCATAAACTAATATTATTTTCTACTTTGTGAAGCATACACATAAGCATTAATGAACCAATCATAATCCATCAACTCAACTCAAGAATATCACAATATTGTATGAACTAGCAAGTATAAATTTGCACTTGGGGATACATGGGGTGAAATCACTAGCTCAGTTTTAGAAAAAACCTTTAAATGAAAAACATGATGTTAAGGACCCTGATAAAACAGGGCGTCAATGCATATAATTCCAATAAGTACCTAAAGCTACAATGAAACCATGACTAAAAAGTAAAGGATAATACATGGGTAGTTAGATATTGGTTAATAAAATCGAAGGGATAATAAGGCTTTGACATTCAAGGGGATCAATTTATAAAATTAAGTGAATAAACTAAAAATAATAATCAACATTAAATTAGAAGAATACAATAGAAACATGCACAAAGGACCATAACTCATAAGCACTAGGATTTTACCTAAAATATATAAGGGAAAACCCTTGTGAACTAGAAAGAACAAATCCCTAAAGATTTCATTGAAAAAGATGAGAATATTCCAACAAGTCCAAAATTAAAATATGATCCTGCAAACCTAAAATACATACTCAAATTTGAAAAAATCCTAAAAATTTGATGAATAATTGATGTAGGAGCATCCAGAGGTGCCAAGAAATCTTGCACACCCAAAAAGATTTATTTTATTTTCTTGAATTTTGGTGTGATGTTGGTCTTGCAGGCATGATATATTTCTTGCTTTTTCTTCCTTCAACAACTTTGAAAGGAACCCCTTTCCATACACTTGTTATTGGAATGAATTTTAATTGTAAAATCATTTCATTTGGTTGGGAGATATTTTATTTTATTCATTTGTAACTCCTGAGAGTTTGAAATTGTTGGCCATTAGTGCTAGAATCTTCGTGGTTCAAGTGTTTGAGGTAGTGGAGGTGCAAGAATGGGATAATAGATGTCAATTTAGGAAAAGATTTGAAAATTGTTAGGAAAGAAAAATTAAGATGCCAATTGCATGAATTTCCATGCCTAGAATGGAGGATGAAGAGGTTTGACTGGCATTTTGGGGAGAGAAAGATTGTTGGAGCTACGACTGTGAGACCTATCTTTAGTAAATTGGGCATAACTTTCTCATACGATAACAAAATTGAGAATTTCAAAATGATTTGAAAAGCTGAGAATAATGCACACCAAACCCATAAGGAATTTTAAAAGATTCATGATGATCAGGAGCAGTGATGGACAAAAGTGACGGGTTTGTGGAACTACAATGATTTTTGATGATTTCCAAAACTCTTCTTGTGGGAGTTTGCATATAGGTTTTGAATCTTGCCTATAGTTGATTGTAGTTGCAAATGGATCTTCCAATTTGGATTGAAATGTTGATTTTTCTAATAATGTAGAATTTCAATATTTCATTGAATGCAATAAAATATTCTATGCTAAAATTTTTATTTAAAAATTATTTTAAGTGTTGATTTTGTGAAGGATGGCTGCAATAATTGACAAACCTCTTTGGTTTATCAATTGTTGGTTGCATCAAATGGTATCAAAGCTAGAATGTCTTGAGAGTGCAGAGTATGCACCAAGAGCTATAGGTGAAGAGTGTTGAAGAGAGAAGTGGTGAAGTTGTGAGAATGTTTGTTTGTTGCAAGTATGAAAGAGGACCTATGACTACTATCCTCCAATTGAGATAAAGTTGGGTAGAAGGTGTAGAGTTCCTCCACTGAGAGAGGTTGGGTAGAGGAAGCATCTTCCAAAGTATTTGTTACATAGAGGATAGTTGTGTGAGTGAGAGATTGTTGCAAGGAGGACTTGTAACTACATAGGGACTTGTGAGTCTCTAAAATGACTATGAAAAAGAAGACAAGATGGGTCATTCGAAGACCCGTGATAATGTTATTTTGGGAAGAGTATTGGGAAAAAGTGAGAAAAGAAGTTGATTGCAGAGTTGAAGAAGATAGAAGTAAGATTGGATGCCCTTGAGGAAAGCATGGGAATGGAGAAGCAAGTTATAAAAGAGGAAAATCAAAGGTTTGGGAAAGAGGGAAATAAAAATAATAATGTAGAATTGCAATGTTGCAGCCTTGTGATGGAAAGAGCATGGAGAGAAAGACATGTGGGAGCATCCCACACATTTGTAGTTGCAAGAAAGGAAGAAAAGAAGAGAAGCACGAAGAAAGAATGGAGAAAGAAAGAGGTAGCAATAGATGTGCATCTTGTTGAAGACATAAAAGAGAAGAAAAATGAAGTTGCATGCACAGGAAAAGAAGTTTTAATAGCAAAAAAAAAGGTACTATCTCCTCCTTTTGAGTTTTGCAAAGAAATTATTAACATTGATTTGTATGCAAAAGAGGTAAAGGAAAGTGTTGGAGAAGATGATTTCAAAGTTGGGGAAACGATTAGTTCTTGGAAGAACATAAATATATTGAAGAAAATGGAGTAGTTGAGTGCAAGGGGTGAGATGAAAGAAGAAAAGAACAATATTGCAGTAGACAATCAAGAAGAAAAGATTGGGGCAGTAGCAAAGGAACAATAGATTACATAGAGTGAAGAAGAGTATATGGAGAATATTGTGAATGAGGAAAGTGAAGGAATAGTGGGAAATAAAGAAGAATATGACTTATTAAAGCAGATTGCAATAGTTGAGAAGGAGTGGCTTGCATTAAAAACAAGTGAAACAAAAGTTGCAACAAACATTGAGGTAAACTTTGAATTTTCAAAAAAAATTGATGATAAAGAAAATGTTGATTCACATTAAAAAGACATGGTTTACAATAATAGATATGAAAATACTGAAATTGATGATACACTAGTAGGGGAAGAGAAGAAAATTAAGATATTTGATGACTTTTCAAAATTTGTTGAAGTTGATGTTAAAGCTGATTTGTATTTTAAAGAAATGGTGAAGAAGGTGAAATGGGAGAGATGGTTAGGAGTAGAAATAATATGTTACAAAATGAAAAACAACAAGGTATGATGACTCTTGTTGACATAGAAAAAGAAGAGGATGAAGGAGAAATAGGTGAGGAATACAAGCAAATAGAATTCATTGATTTCTATGAATTTGTTAATGCCAATTTATATGCAGGTGTTGAGAATGATAAATTGGAATGTAAATATGAAACATGGTGCAACAAGATGAATTACACGAGAGAAAGAGAGGAAATATGAAGGAAGGGAGTGACGTGAAGATTCAAAGTAGGGTAACGAAGAAGAAACATATTGATAAGGAAGAAAAATGGTTGAAGAACAAACATATAATCTTCAAATGTTCATGAGCTCCAACTCATGAAACATTTCTTCTTACCCTAGGTGTTTGATGCAAGAGCATCCAGGGGTAGCAAGCAATCCTGCACACCCAAAAAGATTTATTTTATTTTCTTGAATTTTGGTGTGATGTTGGTCTTGTAGGCATGATATATTTCTTGATTTTTCTTCCTTCAACTTGAAAGGAACCCCTTTCCATACACTTGTTATTGACATGAATTCTAATTGTAAAATCATTTCATTTGGTTGGGATATATTTTATTTTTTTCATTTGTAACTCTCGAGAATTTGAAATTATTGGCCATTAGTGCTAGAATCTTCGTGGTGTAAGTGTTTGAGGTAGTGGAGGTGCAGGAATGTGATAATGGATGTCAATTTAGGAAAATATTTGAAAATTGTTAGGAAAGAACAATTAAGAGGCCAATTGCATGAATTATCATGCCTAGAATGGAGGAAAAGGTTTGATTGGCATTTTGGGGAGAGAAAGATTGTTGGAGTCATGACTGTGAGACCTAGCTTTAGTAAATTGGGCATAATTTTCCCATACGATAACAAAATTGAGAATTTCAAAATGATCTGAAAAGTTGAGAATGAGACACACCAAACCCAGAAGGCATTTTAAAAGATTCATGATGATTATGGAGCAGTAATGGAAAAAAGTGACAAGTTTGTGGAACTACAATGAATTTTGGTGATTTCCAGAACTCTACCTATGGAAGTTTGCATATGGGTTTTGAATCTTGCCTATAGTTGATTATAGTTGCAGATGAATCTTCCAATTTGGATTGAAATGTTGATTTTTTTGATAATGTAGACTTTCGATATTTCATTGAATGCAATAAAATATTCTATGCTAAAAATTTTATTTAAAAATTATTTTAAGTGTTCATTTTGTGACTTTTGCACCTAAGAAATTATTTAGAAATCCCTAGGAACTCTAAAAATCTGCTCAACAAAATATAATGAAAAAAAAAAAACAAAAAAATGACTTTTCAAGATTTAAAAAGGAGATAAACCAATACTTGAAAATTCGTTTGAACCCATAAATATCCCAAAAAAAAAAAAAACTTGATTTAACATCAACTAAATATTTTTAATAAGGGGTTTTAAATAAAACTCATTTGATAAGCATCCTTAAGTGAAGTATTTCCATCTAATTGCATGTCAAAAGAAGAAAATATTAACCTAGAGGAGCAAAACTAAGCTTGAGGATAGCAAAAGCAAAGGATTTACACAATTTTCTAGTAGAAAAGTGGGGCATGTGTATAAGGTGCACAACAAATGTCAACCAAAAAAGAGAAATGCATGTGTAAAGTTCTTGTTCCAATGGAATTATTTTTATTTCTAGTTTAATATTTCTCCTTGACTTTTCATTATTCTTTCTTAATTTCATTTTATTTTGTCTTTCCTTCATTAATTATTTTATTTTTAATACTTTTATTTTACTTGGTTCTTCTTTTACACTTTACTTTCCACATTCTTTCATTGTTAACCTTTTTTCTTTGTGATTTTCCCTTCTCCACTTCCTCATTATTCATATCTTATAATTGTTCTTACCTCCTCACCCATTTCAATTTTATAGTCCTTTAATAATACATGTTAATTGAATTTATGTTTTATTATATTTTCATTGTCTATTTTTATTTATTTGGATAGATTATTTATCTTTGGAAATTTCTTGTCTATTGTTTTTAGTAACTTTTATTTTTGTAACTTTTGTTGTTAACAAATATCTCTACACATTAAACTTCCTTCCCTTATATTATTATTTTTTACTATTTAAATTAATATATTGACAATCTTATTAATTTTATTTCCACAATTTCATATTCCTTTCTTATCCTAACATCTCTTTCATTTTATTTCTTTCTATATATTCCTAATCTTTCTCTTCTTCTTTTTGATTTTAATATCATATCATAATGATAAGACTTCTGACATGAATAGACCCCAACTACTTGAATTGTTTTATATTTTTATACTTTTATGCTATTAACTAATTTAATTTTTATTTCACTATTTCATTTTTTTTTCACAATTCATCTCATAATTAGTCGATAGGCTATTTTATAAGTGAACTTGTAATGCCACATTTTAACGTGAAACCTATCTCATGCCTTAAACCATTTTACGAGTACCTGAAAATTCTTTACAACATGTTATCATAACTGTTTTGCAAGAACAACTTTTACGCCACAAAACTATCGACACATCCCTTACATCCTTAAAAGATGCAAATGCTAATTTGTTATATCATTTATATTGTGGTACTTTACTTTAAATTGATTTTATATTATTATTTATTAATCCTCCTACTTTTTCCCATCTCCACAAATCATAGGTCCCTAAAGTCATGCTTTAAGAAAATGAAAAGAAAATTATCCAATGCCAAGCTTGTCTCTATTAAAAAAATCCTATGCACTATGAAGATATTTGTTGCTACCATAGTTTAGACAAGATGGAAGAGAGTATAGAAAGAAAAATAAAATAATAAAATAAATATTGATACCTTAGCACGCAAAGAATCACATAGTTTAGTCACACACGTCCCATCAATTTGTAAGAAAATATGTTAAAATTAGTGGAAGCGATAGGCATTGGCTAATGATTACTAGTCAATTAGCTCGACTTCATCCGTGTTTGTAGCGTACAAGATATAATTTTAGCGGAAGAAAAAGGTCACGTTGTACATGCGCAATGACTTTCTAAAGGCGGTTGATCGTGTGGTCCCTTCAACCTATATTCCACACCTACCCTCGCCACTTATCACAAATTTATGTTTGAATAACTTTTTATGGTGCTACTCTAGATCGTGTATTTCCTTTTTCTTTTTTCTTTGAGTTGGAAAGCACTAAACCTTCATTTTTATAGATATACTTATCTTATACTTTTAGATACATTTGTTCCACTTGTTCATGTGTTTCATATAGTCTTTGTTTTATCAATGATATACGATAGTAATATGTCTTTAGTGGTAATTCATTTTTTAGATACACTTATTTCATTTGTTCATGAGTTTCACATAAATCATTGTTTTATCTATGATTTGTGATAGTAATATGTCTTTAGTGATAATTCACTTTTTGGTAGTGATATACTGATTGTGATAGATATTGATGAGATTATATTTTTTTATCTATTTATTCAGTATTGTTATATTTTTTGGTGATACTTATCTTACATTTCATGAGAGTCTTATGTCAATAGATTCATGTGTCTTTGTTGAATTACCTTCTTTTATATACGATGGTATGCTTCATGATGATCATCTTTCTACATTTCATGTTAGTCTTGTGGATGTTCATGATAGCCTTTTACATCATGACACCTTACATAATGATATCACACCTTGATGTTAGTTCATTAGCTTCTCATATAGTTCATAAGAATACTTCATTGTCTTTTTGCATATTACATGATGAAATTATAATTCTTAGTCAATAGTTATTACATGATGATTATGATGGTACTACAAATGTTTCTTTACATGATGGTTATGAAGGTACAAGATGACCTTGTGTCTTGAATTGTATGCAACCTCTTCCCCTTTCCTTTCTCCTACTCTCTTTTTAGTTGGACTTGGTCTATAACTAACCATTTTTATGACTCCTACAACTCTCTATCATCTTGATGTTGGCTCACAAAGTGTAATCTAAATGTTTTTAAAAGGATTCAAAAAGCTCGCACACAATTTTGATGAGGGTCAAGCCGCTCGAAACCACACAAATCACAACAATAGATACCAACACAAAAGATGCGAGACAAAAAAAATGACTCACTTTCAATTATTTTCAGAAAAATGAAATTATAGATTCAAAGCTTACATGCTACAGCCTCATGGGCTTGATTCATTACACCAAAATCAATTATGAAAAGAAAACCTACTATTCAGAGCCACAATCTACACTATTAGGGCCACCTCCTACAACCCCCACTTAACCCTTTTTATTTTCCCCAATAACTGCCCTAGAATGTTCTAGAAAGTTCAAATTTCCCCATTTTGTTTTGGCGCCAAAAGTATCACCGTTTGATTTTTGGTCTAGGAAGAAATTTTTATGAAATTCAGTTTTTAGAGGACCAACTTTGCAGGGCCATAACTTTTGATCAGAGTGTTCGATTTGCTATTATTGCATACCGTTGGAAAGCTATTGATGAACTCTACAACATGTGAACCCATCGTAGGTCAGTTCAACCACTTCTTGAGCTGTTTCGAGACCTCTAAAGTTTTATATCTAAATTTGAAGTTGCATTGGAAAAATTTCTTGGGACATAAACTTTAATATCTCCCAAACCATTCAAGGTATTGAGGTGATTCTTTTGCAATCAAAAAAAATTTTCAACTCTGCTCCTTCGGGTAAATTTTCACATCCATATGAGCTTGTTTAGGCCGACTTACTCAAAATAGTAAGTGCTTGTTTTTTGCTATTTTTGACGCTTGACTGTCTTATACCCGTTAAGTGCCATCATGGGACTCAAAACAACTAAAGAAAATAAAGAAAACATTTTTTTGGGTGATGTAAGATTTTCCTACACCACTAGATGCTCCTACATCAAATTTAATCCAAAAAGTATTGATTTACAATGTGGATTGTGGAAATCTTATCATAAAATGTTAAATCTTTTTTTCTTGCTAATAATGAGTGTGTGGATAATGGTTTCATGTTGAATAGTGAGTTTATAATCCATCTAAATAATAAATCTTTATAATGGTTTGATTCATTTTTTTCTCTCTAAGACATTTGTATGAGTTTGACACATGATTTTACTTATTAATCAAAATGTAGTGCCCATGTGGATAGTATTGACCTAGTGATACCTTCTCATGGTTTATATTTTTATACTTGCTTAACTTTTATTCAAATGATATATGCACAAGTTTTTTCCTATCTTTCATACCAGCATCTATTTTACCATAGGCAAGCCTACTTTTTGTCTTGTACTTGATTTACAAGATTATCACATAGTTGGGAATTTACATGTCAATTATTAATGAATGTTTTTCTTTATATGTATTTGTGGTGAATTATGACTAGTGTAAACCCCATCAAAAACACAAGGAAAAACTCACAACATAACCCTACCAATTTTTTTTAAATAAATAAAATTTTGATAGTTGAAGCATCATATGTGATAGTGTCATTATTTGGTGTGTGCAACACCCATGACTTAACAAATCAGGTGTCATAAGACTTGCTTGACACTAACAATGGAAAATTGAATGAAATACAACTAATATCAGTTTGACATAAATGACATGAAAAATAAAAAATGGGAAAGGAGTGAGGGTGAAGCATGAAAAAAGTACATGCATCCCATAGTAATTATGTGCACTTCTTAGGGAGACATGCCCTAATAATTGTCCACCCCAATTATCCCCAACTGCATTAGTTATGATTAAGGCAATAATCAAAAGGTTCTAAGATTGCTCTCTACATATTTGTTTATAAAGTGACTTTAATAAGTTAGTCATTGATTTCCTTTCCAAAAGTGACTTAGGCCATAACTCAAGTCATGTGGACTAGTTAACATGCCCCTACCAAGACTTAATTTTAAATTAAAATTTAACTAGTTAAAAAAATATTTTAATCTAAAAAGGTTAGGGTTCAAAAATATTGATCATCAAATCTAATCAATTGGATGAGATATATGCTCACTCTTGGATCTACACAAAATTTAAGTGTTGACCTAATCTTTATAAATCTAAAAAAAAGATCTTCTCAAGTGGATGGCCTCATTTTTTAGGTTGCAAAGAAGAGGAAGAAGCAAAAGAGAATTCAAAGACCAACCTTCAACAAGAAGAGTCATGGAGTTAATTTTTATTAAAACTATTTTTTATAGATATATTAAATTGAAAAAAAATTAATGTATAAGTGTATATGAGTGTAAATAAATTCAAATAATATACACATGTGGTTTTGATTTATATAAAATGCATATACAAATATATAGTCCTAAGAAGTTAGAATGAAAAATTGTTATGATGATGAGCAAATTCTATTAAAAAAATATCATTATATAAGCCCTAAGAAGTGGCCTATTGTTATCCACCATGGTCAAGGCCCTTGTGTCATGCTCAATCGATTTTTACGACCCATGGTGTGACCTCATGGCCTAATAGTGCTAAGCCCTACTACTTTTGTTTATTGTTAATTTTTGAAAAAAACCCATATATATATATATAATTTTATAATATATTATTAAGAAATTTTCTATTTAAATATAGTAAATAAAATTAATAATATTATTTTCCTTTTTACATACATATTTTAAACAAAAGGATGCATATTTATATTTAAAACATATAGATATGTAATTATATATAAGCACATGAATGCATATTTTTATTTAACTTCTATGAAAACTTAAACACAAATCATAGTATTTAAAAAGTTAACCCATATTTAATCTTAATATAAAACTAGAATTTCATAATTCAAAAATCTCAAATAGTAGCATGTTTTTCCAAATTTTAAAATGTTTATGAGTAACACTTTCATGATGTCTAAATATAATATTTCATACTTTTATATAGAATGAATTAACAAAATAAATCAATATATAATTTACAATTTATAAAATTTTCTAAGATTAACTTCACATCTCTAAAGTGGGCTTCAAATTTTTAGAGTCTAAAAGGACAATTCCAACAAGAAGTGATCATCTCCCTACCATATGGTATCATTAAGCTATTTTAAGACTTTAGCCAACCCTCAAGCTAAGATAACCATTCAAAAACTAGATTGCACAAGAAAGATATGCAAATCAAAGTGTTGAATGTACAAGACAACTGAAAGGGGGGTGAACCAATTGTATAAAAACCCTCATTAACATTTAGATCTGTATTAATCCTTAAACTCTTAACAAAATTTAAACCCTTATCATGCATTAACAAAATATAAACATGAGAAACAATAATGAAAACACATCCATACACATGAGAACATTAGATTTTCATGGAAAACCTAAGAAGGAAAAAACCACGATGAGGATTAACTCACAATATAAAGTAATTTCAACACCAAATACAATAGGCTAACTATCGAAGGGCTCACTACCCAAAATAAAAGAAGGGGTCACTACTAGTGGCTCACTACCAAATTAGAAAGAAGAAGATATAAGATTGTTACAATGAGAAGTCCATCTCAAAGAAACAAAAAAGATCCACCACTTCTTCACTAGAACATTCACACTCTTTGTAGAATGTAAACACCTTCTCACTACTTCTGGTAGTCTTAGGCATTAAAGCTCACACTACGTTTCCCACTTTCACACTTCACATCACACACCTTACACACCTTCATCAATTCATCACACATATATATCATCCTCAACCTTGCAAATAAGCTACAAGGTTGGGTATGCACCTCAAATGTGAAAATTTAAATTAGTTTAGCACCAAAACATTCCCACATTGGAGATGAATGAAGGTAGACTACATCACACCTTAACTTGAACCTAAATCCACATATACACACCACACCATGCTTCCACAAACACCGAAGCATATCCGCAATTAGTGTAAACAACGAAGGTCAACCAAACCTGTGTTAACACCATTAAACATTTAAGTACATGATTCACCAAATCCAAAGAGGACTCATAGAACACACACAACACTTAAACACAATATAGAATATTGCATCAACACCTTGAAGTACAAATAATCCTTCACAACATCATACACCTGAAGAACATACTCATTTTGTACACCTAGTTAACCTTCTACACAATGCAACATATGAATCCAACCTTATAGAGCACTAGAAAAAAACAACTCAGACTAAAGATAGATATGAGAAATATAAGCACACTTATAGATCCACAAAACCAAAAACAACAATGCGAAGAAATGTGGAGAAAAACCATTTATCCTAGACAACATTGCATCACAATTCACACACTGGTGAACACAACTTCTGATGAATGATCTAGAACATGAAACTCTAGATGTAACACCTCTAAACACCTTTAATCATCATATCTAAACCACACAAGTAGATCTTCAACCATGAAGAAATGTAGAGAAAAACATTGAACACCACTTTGCCACACTGAACACTCTTTACCACACTGTTTCCTCTTTTATTCAAATTTTCTCAAAAGCACTTGGAAACCAAGAACCACAAACACCATCTCAACATATGTAACACTCCTCTTATCATCTCAACCACACAAGAGGTTGAACATCCACAAACACAAGCTCATCAAAGAAACACTAGAGGTTTACATCAGTGGTATTCCTAATGACAACATAATGTAACCAATCAAAGCATCTCCATAGGTTGACATCAATGCAACAACAAAGATCTGATGACATCAATAACAAAAAATCTTCTAATAATCTCCCCCTTTGTCATTGATGGTAACACATGGATAAACCATCAACAACATATACTATACATTAGTGCACATTTCTCCCCCTTAGATAAACACCAACTCTTTCTCTTTTATAATACTTCTCTCCCCCTTTCTTCATATGGCTTTTCAACTAAATTTCTCTCCCCATTTGATATCAATGGAAAAAGGAAACACATGTCTTCTTGTAGTGTAGAATATTGTACGCTCTTGAAAATAGTGAAATTTCACACTTAATTTGGACCTATTTTATCACCCTTTCATTAAATACCCCTTCAAGTCACCATTAATAGGCCCCTAAGACCCTTTATTTTGGATCTCGAGGCTTATTTCAGCTAAAAACTTGACAAAAACATCAAAAGAACTTAAATTTCTAAAAACCCACCTTGAAAATCTAACGTGGGACTCATATGCCACCTTGGGCATATGAGTCCCCCTAGTTGGGACCCATACGCCAAAGGTGGCGTATGAGTATCATTTGGGGTCATTTTAGGGTTTGAGTGGGAAATTCAACTTTTTAATTTAGATTTTTGGTTGATGTCGGCTTTTGAGATTTGAATAATAGTAAATTAGGTGTAAATGCCTATATAAGCAAGCTTATAAGTCATTATTTCATCTAAACAAACTCTCAATTCAAAATTAGTTAAAGCACCAAACAACTAATCTCTATAATAATGATCTTGTTCAATAGTAGAAATCTTATGACTATAAGATTTAGGAAGAGTTCTTAATACTTCTTTACCACCTCATCTTCTTCAAGTTCTCCACCAAGGCTTCTAATGGAATTGACAACTTCGTCCACTATATGCATGTAGCCTATAATATCTTCATCTCTTTTCATCCTTAGGGTTTCAAACTTAGTCTTCATATTTTGCATCTTTGCTTGCTTGAAATTATCATCTCCTTCATAGATACTTTCCAACTTTTTCTAGATCTCACCAGCAATTTTAATATAACTTTCACAAGTTTTGAATTAGAAAGACCACTCAAAATAGCATACCTTTTTTTCCATTGTTCTCATATGCCTTGATCTCATCATCAGTACTCAAACCATTTGCAAGTATTGTATATCCAGTTTCAATAGACTTTCAAATTCCAAACCCTAGAGAAATAAGGGAACCTTCCATCTTAGTTTTTCAAAATGCATAATTAGATCCATTGAATAGAGGAGCCTCCTTGTGTGCCATCCTAGATCTACCTCAAGTGGTTAATATTTCTTCTAAGGAACCTTTATTTGATACCAATTGTTGAATGCACAAGACAACTGAGAAGGGGGGTGAATTAGTTGTATAAAAAACCTCATTAACATTCAAATTTACATTAATCCTTAACTCTTAACAACCTTTAAACCCTTATCATGCATTAAAAAAATATAAACATGAGAAAAAATAATGCAAACACATCCATACATATGAGAACACCAGATTTATGTGGAAAACCAAAGAAGGGAAAAACCACAGTGAGGATTAGCTCACAATATAAAGTAATTGGAACACTGAAAAAATAGGCTCACTATTGGAGGGATCACTACCCTAAAGAAAGAAGGGCTCACTACTAGTGGCTCACTTCTAGATTAGAAAGAAGAAGATAGAATATTGTTAAAATGAGAAATCCATCTCAAAGCAACAAAAAAGATCCACCACTACTTCACCAAAAAATTTACACTCTTTGTGGAATGTATACACCTTCTACTCATTGTTTCTAATAGTCTTAGGCATTAAAGCTCACACTGCATTCCCACTTTCACACTTCACATCACACACCTTACACACCTTCCTCCATCAATTCATCACACACATGTATCATCCTCAACCTTGAAAACAATCTACAAGGTTAGCTATGCACCACAAACATGCAAATTTAAATTAGGTCAACACCAAAACATTCCCACAGTGGAGAGGAATGAAGGTAGACCAAATCACACCTTAACTCAAACCTAAATTCACATATACATGCCACACCACACTTCCAAAAACATCAAAGAATGTATATAATTAGTGTAGACACTTGAGGTCAACCAAACCTATGTTAACACTATTAAACATTTAAGTACACACTTCACCAAATCCAAAAATGACTCACAGACCGCACACAAAACTTAATCACAATCTAGAATATTCCATCAACACCTTGAATTCCAACAAATCCTTTGCAACATTATACACCTAAAGAACATACTCATTTTGTACACCCAATTAACCTTCCACACACAAAAACACATGAATCCAACCTTGCAGAGCACCAAAACACAAAAAACTCAAAATGAAGATAGATATGAGCAATATAAGAACACTTCTAGATCTGGAAAACGAAAAACCACAACATAGAAAAATGTAGAGAAAAACCATTTCTCCCAAACAACATTGCATCATAGTTTACACATTGGTGAACATAAATTCTTTTGTCGAATGATCCAAAACATGAAAATTTGGATATAACACCTTTGAACACCTCTGATCAACATATCTAAAACACACAAGTAGATCTTCAACCATGAACAAATGTGGATCAAAACACTAAACACCACTCTACCACACTTAACACTCTTTACTACACTATTTCCTCTTTTATTCAAATTTTCTCAAAAGCACTTGGAAACCAAACACCACAAACAACATCTCAACATCTGTAACACTCCTCTTATTATCTCAACCACACAAGAGGTTGAACATCCACAAACACAAGCTCATCAAAGCAACACTAGAGGTTAACATTAGTGAAACTACTAATGACAACATAATGCAACCAATCAAATCATCTCCATAGGTTGATATCAATGCAACAATAAAGATATGTTGACATCAATGACAACACAAACTTCCAACATAAATTCTACAATAAAAATATGCAACAAGAAATGGTTTTAAAAATAAAATAAAATTGTTGGTTCACACTAAGAAAAATTGAGTAGTAGATCTTTAAGGAAGCATAAGAATGTGGTTCTCAATCTCAAAATGAGAATCATAAATCTTATCATAATCCATATTCCCACAATGCCCAAATATCATAAAACACTCCCAACACATCACCAAAACACCCAAAAACCTCATATGACACCAAAATCACAATACAAAAATAAATCTACTTATTTTTACAAAAACCAAGCATAACCACATATAGTGAAAGAACACAAGTTAATGATGTAACATGAATAAAACCCAAATTTAATGAAAATTAAGGTAGTCTAGACTAGGGAGTCTAATGAAATATGATCCAGTTTAGCATCCCAACACTCATTCAACACACCCATATACAAGATGGGAGAAATAATATAATTTATATAGTAAATTGATTATCTATAACAAAATACAACTTTCTTACAAACTTATATAAAGCTATAGAGAATTGTCAAATTTCATGTAACTAATCTATTATCCCACTATGTTGCTTCTCAACAAAGTTGGTCTCATCTTCCTCTTCCACTCATGGAGTATTCATACTTATTTTTTACTCTACTAAATAGAGTTACATTACTCTCCTCTTTCAATATAGATTTCTCATTTCTCTTTTCCCTCTTTACCCTATTTGATTAAAAATGCACACCTCTCATGAATAAGCTCACTATTAGCCCTAAAATAAGATAAAATAGTTGTCACCCGCTAGTAAAAAAGAATAAAACACTTAATATCATATCTCAGCCTCTAGAAATACCTAGAAAAATTGCATCATTAAGATATGTTTCAAATCTTGTCACCAATTAGGAAATGAATCAGCGACATGGCCATGGAAGTAGGGGAGAGGGCCCAATAGTTGTCATAGTACATGTACATTCAAAGCCCAATATTTTAAAACTATGGAACTAGTAATCGTAAGAGAGGACCCAATAGTTGAACAAAATATGCCCATTACATTCAAAAAGCAACAAATCATATGATGCCACATTGACACACTAAAAAATATGACTTAATGCACCACTATTGGTCTAACTTTTTTGGGGGGTCTATTAAGACCCCTCAACAAAAATCATGTTGATGACACCTTTTTTCTCAATCTATGTAGGTGAAACGAAATATTTGAATTGTCCACGTCACTAGCCACTTAGTGATATAATTTTTGAATGTCAATGTTGCATGTTCATTGCTATGTTGACCCATAAAGTTAGGGTGCACCACTATTGGGCCCTCTCCCATAACCACCTACTTGGAAAAAATAAAGAAATGAATCCATGAAAAGAAGAATGATTACGTATCATCTTAGAAATTTACCCATGAAAAGTTGAGAATATTTCTTTGTCATCAAAGAATAAATGATTTTTTTATGTATCAAAGAGAAAGATAAATGACCATGGAAACATTTAAACTCATATAGGGAAGAAATAAAACTAGGTATCAAAAAAAGGTGTCCCACGTGAGGAGGAAAACATCCTTGATCTTATATTTCCAAAATAACACATGGCCACAAAGATGAAATGATAATTGTAAATAAGGGTTATTTTTAGGTAGATTAGAGGTTAGCAAAGACTAAAAAACCCAAAGAAATTACAAAACACAATGGAAGTAAACATAAACAAAATGATTATACCAGCTAATCGCCGAGACCTCCATGATTCACCTTTGTAACACCTTCTAACTTGTTGGTTGATGTGTTGCCCTAAGATCAAACGTGTGAGCAATATTTGACGAAGTCCTACACAAGATTTGAAGGATTTGAATCTAAATGCCTATGCCTATGACAATATGATTGAAATGCCTATGCCTAAATATGCCAAGACTAAGTGGAAAAAGATAATAAATGATGCAATGTTTGTAAAATGCCTAAGTGTGTCAGTGTGTAATCAAAAAATGAGAGGAAAATGGCATTTTAAAGAAAATGCCATTTTGAATAGATGGACGAGATCGATTTTTGACAGAGACCTAAAATCAGAGGACGCGATTAAATTTGATAATCCCTAATCAGGGTTAGGGAAAAATCCTTAAGTGAGCGGTCGAGATGTCATATGAGAGAATCGAATTGGTGGTGGAGAATAAATGAGATAATTAATTAGAAAATAAAGATTTTTGTAAATCAAGAAGATAAAGACTGCCTGATTTGTGAGATTCAAAAAATCAAGAAGATAAGAGATGAACTGAAGATCGGATTTGGAAAATCAAGAATCTACTCAATTACTTGATTTTTAGAAGATTAGTTACCATTTCGAATTAAATTAATTCAGAATATGGATTTTATGAAATAATAAATAATCAATTTTCTGATTATTTACCAAAATGGACTGTTAGTTAAGAATGTGATGACATTTTAAATAATTTCATTTATTTAAAATGAGAGGAATATTAATTTTGACAATTAAATAATTAAAGATAATTATTTAATTTAGCAGATATGATCAATAATTAAATAAATTAATCTAAGTGACATATTAAATAAATAAATAAAAACTTATTTATTTAATTATCAGGAAGAAATGACTGAACAAGGGTGATTAAATAAATTAAGAAATTTATTTAATTAAGGGAAGACTTAGACAATTAATGACGTATTTAATAAATAAATAAAATTTATTTATTTAATAATCATGAAGAATAAAAGGACATGAATTAATTAAATAATTATGAATTATTTAATTAATAGTCGAATGTGGACCAAAGACATAATTAAATGTCATAATTATGCTAGGACAAAAGTGGTAAAATAGAGCTTGAGCCTAGGTCATTTTTAAGTGTCTACATTTTGCCCCTCTTTGTCATAATGTAGCATGTCACATTGTGACAAAGAAAATAAGTCAAAAATATGCTCCAGTGCAAAATAAGATGAGGAAGAATGACGAGGAGGGTAGTGGTATGCCCCCTCGAGAGGACAGACAGGTTCCAAGAACATGGGTGTGCTCTCAAAATTAATGAGAAGACTAGAATATGAAGAGACAAAGAAATGTTAGTGCAAAAGATATGGATGATGATATGGATGCAATGCCTATATGAGATGGGTGAGAGAAAATGACAAGACAAAAGGAGATTCATGTTAGTTCCTAGACCAAATCCTTCAAAACATTACCATAGGACTTTAATATTTTTTTCTCTTAATCATCATTGGGCAGATTATTGTAATGGCCAACAAACACCATGATATGACATAGATCAAGGTGTACAAGGTCGTACCATCACATAAGACAAGCAGTCACAGATAAGGATGATCATGACTCATTCTAAGAGTGTGATTTCCCCAGTCTTTTTGTCATAATCAACCACAATCAGGATACGTCGCTACTTCTCTAAATCTTGTTGTTGGGATCTTGCTGAAAAACTAGTAACATGATAAAAGATCCAAATATAAGATAAGACAATCATGATACATCACTGCTTTTCTATATCTTGTTGTTAGGATCTCACTGAAAAACTAGTAACATGATGAAAGCCAAAAGACAAGATAAGATAATCATGATACAGTGCTACTTTTCTAAATATTGTTGTCAGGATCTCGCTGAAAAGCTAGTACCATGATGAAAGATCCAAATACAAGATAAGACAATCATGATACGTCGTTTCTTTTCTAAATATTGTTGTCAGGATCTCACTAAAAAGCTAGTAACATGATGAAAGACAAAAGACAAGATAAGACAATCATGATACGTTGCTGCTTTTCTAAATCTTGTTGTCAGGATCTCGCTGAAAAGCTAGTACCATGATGAAAGAAAAAATACAAGATAAGACAATCATGATACGTCGCTGCTTTTCTAAATCCTGTTGTCAGGATCTCGCCGAAAAGCTAGTAACATGGTAAAAGCCAAAAGACAAGTGCCAAGTGTTTTCCAAGTGTGTCTAGATTTTGAGTGTTTTGATGTTAAGATGTTAGGTTTGATGATGTCGAGATGCCAAGGTGTCATGTTTTGACGATGCCAAGATGACGAATGTTAAAGATTTCTGAATTCAGGAAGGAGACATCCTAAATAAAGTTGATGTTGAGGGGATTGATCCCTAAATACCGAAAGGGGTCCCTCGAAATGATGACAATGCCTAGGTAGGACACATCCTAAGGCATAACTAATAGAGTTGGTTCTTCAGAAGGACACATCTGAAGAATATTGATGTCAAGAGGAGTGATCCTTAGATGTCAAGAGCATCCCTCAAAATGTTGAATGATAGTGACGATGCCTAGGAAGAACACATCCTAAGACATGAATGATAGAGGTTATCTTTCAGAAGGACACATCTGAAAGCTAACCAAGAGTTGACTCGTTTTGAATAATTTTGACTCGTGTTGATCATATGTTGATATAGTCATGATGATATGATTGACATGTTGATGAGATTGTCATATTGAGATAAATGATTGCCATAATTTGTTTTAGGAGTTTATCCATTTGGGAATGATTCACTTTGTCTTGAAGACATTTTGACATGTGTGCCAGTGTAATGCCTTGAACCCTAATGGACTAACCTAGTGTGGCCTTAGAGGCTCATCAACAATGGCCTTGCCTACGTCATGCACTTAGAGACCTCATAGTTTGACACGACCAATGACCTTGTCTTGATGACCAAAGATTGCGCCATGATTTTATTTTGACAAACCTGAAAGGACCGACCTAATGTCTTGGGGACTCAAATATGAGTCTTTCCTACATAGCAAATGTGCAGAGACAACATAGTTCAAACAGATGACAAAGACTTGATTGATTGTCATGATAGATTTGAGAAGAGATGACTCTATTTTTGACATCTTGATGTGGTTTTCTTCAGGACGTTTTTCAATTTTTAGGTCTTTCTTCAGGACATTTTGCGATGTTTTTGGGTTTTTTTTTTGGGTCTTTTTTCAGGACTTTTTGCCATGTTTTTGTCTTTTTTTAGGACTTTTTGCCAATTTTCGAAACCATGTGTGACATCCACTGCAGTTACATGATAAAAAATTTTCCCCCAGTCAGGTCCAAGACTTAGCCAATTTTAAGGGACATGAAAGGGATGTTGCTGGTGTACTAGATGGACAGTCATCAGGACTTGATGTCAATTGTTTATCAAGCATGAAAGGAAGGGTATAATGTGGTGGTGATAGAAAATGTATTTCATCCTAGGCCACATCAGACAAAGTGATAGTAGATGGTAGAGCAATGATTGATTATGCATGGCGCTTGTTTGCAAAGTTTTCACCATGGTACTTATCCAAAGCGCCTGTTTACCAGGTTTTCACTGTTGGACGAATCATTTTTCTTTACTATTTTTGTCATTTTTCTTATTTTTTTGGTGCTTCTAGGATGCCTATTTGCTAGGTTTTCATCAAGGCAACAATTTTTTTATGATTTTTTTATTTTTTTGTATTTTACGGTTTTCAGCTCGATCTCCTGATGCTATGCGTAGAACTTTTGGAGATGTAAAATATTGATAGGTTCTATCAATTGTTCTCCATATGGAGTCACCAACTGATAGGCTCCAAAATGAAAATAAGATATGATGATGTAAAGACCCAACCAGTTTGGTTCAAACTTTCCTAACTTTTCTCTATCAGCCTGGTTCTTAGGGTTCTGCATGAGAACTAGGTCACCAATGTCAAATTTCCTAACCATAACCTTCTTGTTGTAACTGTGATAGAGACGGTTATGATATGCTTGTAGATGGTTCAGGGAATTTTTCCTTCTTTCCTCTAGCATCTCCAACTCATGCAGGCACGATTGTCTATACTCCTCGTCATCAGTTAAACCTTTCAGGGAGACTCGTAATGAAGGAATTTAAACCTCAATGGGCAAGATGGCCTTAGCTACAAAGACTAGTGCAAATGGAGTGGCTCTTATAGGTGTACAAATGCTAGTGCAATAAACCCACTGAGCAGGGTTGAGTTGTATATGCTAGTCACGACCAACATCATTGACAGTATTTTTGAGAATTTTAACAATGATTTTATTTGATGCCTTAGCTTGACCATTTCCTTGTGGGTAATACGGAGATGAAAAATGGTGTTGGATGTGAAATCACTCACATAACTCACAAACATCTTGGTTTTTGAATGGACGTTTGTTGTCAGTGATGATGGATTACGGAAGGCCATACCGACAAATGATGTAGTTAAGAATGAACTTGGATATTTGCTTGTCAGTTATGTATGTCAGAGGGATGGCTTTGATCCACTTTGTAAAATACTCAGTGGCGGTGATGATGAATTTGTGGCCATTGGACGAGGTCAGATGTATCTTACCCACAAGGTCAAGTCCCCATTGAGCGAAGGGCCAAGGAGAGGTGATTGGTTGAAGCTCCTGTACTGGAGCATGGATCAAATAACTGTGAATCTGGCATTTGTGACAAGCCCTGACATATTCTATTGCATCCTTTTCAACGGTCGGCCAATAGTACCCA
Organism: Sequoia sempervirens; assembly: GCA_007258455.2. Classification (NCBI taxonomy): domain Eukaryota; kingdom Viridiplantae; phylum Streptophyta; class Pinopsida; order Cupressales; family Cupressaceae; genus Sequoia; species Sequoia sempervirens. Next base: position 2,511,768 of record VDFB02270651.1, on the reverse strand, counting down.
AGTATCATTACTTTCTTGGCTAGAGTAGGACCACTCGAATGATACCCGCATATACCGTCATGTACTTCGTGTAAGGTTGTACATGCTTCATTGGTGTCGAGACATCTAAGGAGGGTGTTGTCAAAGCTATGATGATAAAGGGTGTCACTGACGATGGCATACCTTGTGGCTTTTTGGATAAAGGACTTCCTCTGGTTATTGAACATGTTAGGTGGAAGGGTTTGAGACTTAAGGTAGTCATAAATATCTTGGTACTAGGGAGAGTCAGAACCAACAAGTTCGCAGACTATCTCTGATTCTGGAATGTCATAGGCAGGGACCAACAATTGTTCTATTAGGAATTCCAACTGAGGCATATTGCTTGGAATGTCGAGGAGAGAGCCTATTGTAGCCATCACATTTGATGCCTTGTTCTATGCTCTTAGGACTTGTTCAAAATTTACCATATGAAAGTACATTTGGAAACTGTCAACCATCTATTTGTAGGGCATTGGCTTCTCATCTTTTGTGTCGTAGTCATCATTAACCTAGTTGATGACAAGCTAAGAATCCCCATAGACACGTAGTGCTCTGATTTTTCATTTTATTGCCATTCTAAGTCTTGTAACTAATTCCTCATATTCTACCAAATTGTTTGTGCATGGGAAGGCAATGTGGAAAGACTTAGGAATTGAGTCTCCTTGAGGGGTGATGAACAAGATTCCTACCCTCGAGCCATGATTTGTGTGTGATTCGTCAAAGTAGAGTCGCCAAGGTGCCTTAGGTTTCGTATGGAATATGGACTCATCTGGAAAATATGCCACTAACAGATGATCACTTTGTAAAGGTGTGTCCACCAGCTGGTCTGCAATGACTTTCCCTTTTATTGTCTTTCTTTCTACATATTGAATATCATATTCACTCAGAATCATGACCCATTTTGCCAGACATCTTGTTAATGCTGCCTGACTTAACAAATATTTGAGGGGGTCAATCTTTGCTACTAGTTGTGTCTGATGGATTAACATATAATGTCTTAGATTCTATGCTACAAAGACCATGACTAAAAAAGTTCATTCAATTGGTGTGTAGTTTAGTTCATACCCGACCAATGTCCGACTGATGTAATATATAGCTCTTTCTTTTTCTTCTTGATCATTTTGTGCTAGTAATGCCCCAAGTGCTGAATTAGTTTCCGAGATGTATAGGATCAATGAATTTCCGTGAATGGGAGGCATGAGGACTAGCATTGACAGTAGGTAATCTTTGATCTTCTAAAAGGCTTCTTTACATTTATCTATCCACACAAAGGGGATACCCTTGTGCAATAGATATTGGAATGGGTGACACTTATCAGCCAATTGGGCTATGAAGCGTCGAATAGATTGTACCCTACCTTGTAGAGTTTTGAGTTCATTGATTCCTCTAGGCGGAGGCATGTCTATGATGGCTTTGACTCTTGTTGGATCGACCTCAATGCCTCTTCGAGAAACTATGTATCCCAAGAGTTTACCAGATGTGACACCAAAGACACATTTCTTAGGGTTTAGTCAGACTTTGTATTCTTCCAATCGCTTGAAAATTATGTCTAACACCTTCAGATGATCTTTCTTGGTTATTGATTTAGCCAACAAGTCATCTACATAATCTTCCATTATTTTATGCATCATGTTATGGAAGATTGTGGTCATATCCCTTTGATATGTGGCGCCTGCATTTTTGAGATCGAATGGCATGACATTCCAATAGTATGTACCCCATGGACAAGTAAATGTCATTTTGTGCTGGTCTTCAGGGGCAATGTGAATCTGATTATAGCCAGAGAAACCATCCATGAGGGACAACATCTCATATCCTACTATGAGGTCAACTATGATATCAATATTTGGTAAAGGAAAGTCATCTTTTTAGCATGCCTTATTTAGGTCTCTAAAATCTATACAGACACAAATCAACCCATTTGGCTTTGTTACTGGCACCAAGTTAGATATCCATTTAGCATAGTCAATAGACCATATGAATCCAGTGTCTAGAATTTTCTTCAACTCAGCCTTGACCAATAGAGCGACTTGAGGATGAATTTTGTGTAACTTTTGTTTGACTGGCTTGGCATTAGGCAATAGTGGTAGATGGTGCAAAACCAATTATGGGTCTAATCCTGGCATGTCAGCATAGGACCATGCGAAGTTGATTTTACGTTCTGCAAAGAATTTATGAAATTCGGGTCTCTCTTCTTCAATCAATGATGCAACAAAAAGGACCATTTTGGTATCTTCTACAGTTGATATGTTGTCTTCTATGGTGTCTTCTATAAGCATAGCCAATTTCTCTTGTTGTATGGGAAGAAAGTCTAGTCCTCCATCTTTGGGCACCTCAGAGAGGTTTTCACTCATAGATACATCCTTTGTTTTTACCTTTTTGTCGTCAGAAGGTTCCTTTCAGTTTTCACCTAAAGACGTTTCATTTTTTATTTTATTTTTATTTTTAATTTTGCGACTGGAGGACGAAGCAATCTTGCCAAAGTATGTCGTGCAATCTAAGTCAATGGAAAATCCCAACTTGTGATCACCTCTGGGTATGCCCTCACATAATCCCATAAACTTTGCAATTGCCTCATCATTCTGAAATGTGTCTAGGACTGGCGGGCCTTATTGGTCCCAATCAACTAGCTGTGGATAAACTAAGGAAATTCCATTGTCGATGTTGGTGAATTGAGGGGGGGATGCAGAAAGCATGCAAACGGATTCAATGATATTGTAGATGAGATTATCATCATCCAACTCCACATCGGACTCTATCCAATATTCCCCCTCACTAGTCTCATATTCGTTGTCAAAATAAGGGGTGAAGGACTTAGAGTGCTGGTTGTCAGTGTCATCTGGTACTTTAGATGGATTGGACTGAAGGGATTCAAATGGTGGGTCTTGTATGTCATGAGGAGTGGTAATGGGACTTTGACTATTTGGTGCCTGATCAATTTTAAATGTTTGCCAAAATCTTTGTTCAGAGGTTAGTTCCCCTATTTCGACAAACAAATCATCGAGGCAATAGTCACTTAAGGATCGTTCTAAGCCAAATTACCACTCTTGGGAGTCAGTTTCGGTGAGGGTTTCCTTAGTGGTCTTGACACTTTCCGAAGCATGTACTCACTCACTCAAAAGTCAAATGGTATGTCGATCATCTTGTCGAGCGATCCAAACCCTAATCCAAGATACTTTGGTATTTGGAAAGGTTCTATGGGCTCTCTTCATCCAGTTTTATTTCTGCCTAGGCCACTAGTACCATCGTAGCCCTTAGCCTTCATTATGTCATATCCCTTGCCATATTTCTTAACTGGTAATGGGGTTAGTACGAAAATATCCTTATAGATCCATCCTATGATATCAGCAAGGTCCTCATTACTAATGTCTCCCCATTTGATGAAAACTATTTTTGGTGGAACTTTAAAAATTTCTTTGGGTTCCATTCTAAAACATGGTTGACCATAGACCTTTAGAGACTTGGGTATCGTTGTGATGCTATATGTTTTGTGTAGTTTGAATTCTCCATAGCCAAGGTCCTATATCTTTATAGTGGGTTTAGCCTTAGGGTTTGTGGAAGATCGTGGTGTGGTAGAAGACGTGGACAGAGTGGATGTGGAAGATGATGCGAGTGTGGATGGATCAATGTATTTGGAAGATGAGTGGCCTTCAGCCTCTCGATTGATAGGCACCCAATTTTTAGAAATACCCCTTAGGTTGGTACAGTATTGAAAGGGGTTGGGGTCACCATATATGGTGATTTCCATGCCATCAAATGGGAATTTTAAGCATTGGTGATATGTGGATGGAATGGCTTTTAAGGCATGAATCCATGGGCAACCGAGCAAGATGTTGTAGGGTAGTTCTAGATCCAGGACCTGGTAGGTTGTATCCACAATGACTGGTCCCATTCTGATAGGAAGAGATATAACACCTCGTGAAGAGAATTCTTCATCATCATATGCTTTGATCATTATACTCTTTGTAGGGTCTACACATGCATCAAAAAATCCTAAAGCCTTAACCAAAATCAAGGAGCATATATTCAATCCTTCTCTGCCATCTACTAAAACTTTTCTGACCTTGTGCTTATGGACGAAGGTTTCAATGTGCAATGCATCATTGTGGTTGGTCTCAGGTGACGAGTAGTCTTGATTGGAAAAGGTGACATGGTGAGGTGTAGTGAGGTATCCCACCATGGTCTCAAACTAATTGACATCAATGTCCTTGGGGATTGACAACTCTTGTAGGGTTTTATCAAGTATATCCTTGTGTGTGGGAGAGATATGAAGCAACTCAAGTATAGAGATTTGTGCGGGAGTCTTGCCCAGCTGGTCAATAAGGTTGAACTAACTTTTGGGTTGCCACTGCTTTGTGGTCGAGGTGGGTTTTGACTATTTAGAAAATGCGTTGGGTATGGTGATTTTGGGTTGTCTAGCAGGAGGTGGACTATCTATGGTGACATTGCCACTTCGAGTAGTAGCATTGCATTGAGGTGCTCTCTTGACTGTAATGGTATTGATGTATTCATTGTTAGTTCATACATTATTTATAATTGGTCCACCATAATAGTCGTACTTGTCTCTGGCAAAATTGGTGTGATTATTGTTTATCTATAAACCTGACGTGGAAGCCTTATTAGAACCATGGTCTTGCAGTGGGTTCTTATGAATAGTATGGTCTGAATTGGAGGAAAATTGTGATCCACCTACCTTAATGATATGACTTTCGATAAGATCTTGTAGTAGGTTTTTCAGTTGTCGAAAGTTAGAGGTTTTATGTCCTTTTGCCTGATGATAATCACAAAATGCATTATCATCCCACCATGCTAGTTTAAATTTTCTTGGGTCATATTGTTTTGGTTCTTGAAGTGTGATGACCCCATTCTGGAGGCATTTCTTGAGGACTTCTTCAATGGGTTCACCTAAGGAAGTGTATGTGTGACCCCTAGGAAATTGTCTCATCTAATGGTATTGTCCTTGATTATTTTGGCTGCTCTGGTTGTTTGAAGGGACATTGGTAGGGGGTGTCAATGTCATTGTTGGTTTGTTTTGTTGTTGAACCCCTTTTAGGGCCACTATAGGACCCACAATGTTTGCAATCTTGGCGTCAACAACGTCGTCATTTGTAACGTGCTTATTTTTGACCCAATATTTATTCTTGTTGACAGGTGGATTTGCATTTGCATTTTTGGGACTGTACCTTAGCTCTCCATTTGCAATAAGGTCTTTCTCAATCTAGACCCCTTTTTCAACTAGGTCCATGAAGGTTGTGCAACAATGCACTTGCAATGCATATTTTAGGGGACCCAGAAGTGTTTGAACGAACATGTTGACCTTTTCCCTTTCGGGTATGTCAATGTGACACCGACTAGCTAGACTTCTCCATTTTTGAAAGAAAGGGATGAATGTCTCACCAACATCCTCCTGTGTGAGATTGCACAAGCTAGTGATAGAGGTGTCCATGTCAATATTGTACGTGTAATTTTTTATGAATTTTTGTTTAAGCTCATCCCATGTTTGGATATCCTTTTGAGTGGAAAACCATTCAAGGGCAGGACCCGCAAGAATTTTAGAGAAAAGTCTCATCAAGTATTTTTATTCATAGGCGACGTCCATACAATTGGTTGCAAATTAGCGAACATGTTCGATGGGGCTTGTCTTGCCTCTATATTTTGTAAAATTGGGTGACACATATCCTAGAGGAAATGGTGGCATGTATAAGGTCATGTCGAATGGGTATACATTTAGATCATATGACACTTCTGATTTCTTGCCTGATATTTGTATGTTTTGAATAGTTTTCTCTAGACCCATCAGTTTTGCTTGTAAGGCATCTATAATAGGGTCATTTTTCATCCCATACATTGTACCATAGGTCCCCATTTGTTGCACATGGATATTGGTGTATTGTGGCGGTATGGATTGTTGTGACATGTCTGATGTGTTTTGATTGGGGGTATGTTGGTGAGTATGAATTTGGGATGAGTATGTTGGGATGTGTCCCCCAACCATTTGTGTCAATATTTGGGGGATATGGTGACCATGAACATTGTGATGTGTTAATGATGCCATGGATTGTGTGTTTTGACTACTTTGTCCAAATTGTTGGGTTTGGACAAGAGGGATGGTCGAATTTTGTCCTTGGGATTTTATGGGATTTGACAGTGTTGACATGTTCACATTTTGTTGTTATCCTTGAATAAATATATGTCATTTACCCCCACCCAAAGGATTTTGTGAGATACTAATGAGAGGGTATGTCGAAGGTGTACTCATGGTATTCGATGTAGTTGTCAAAGGGGGATTGGTATGACTTGATGATTCCATCGTCACACTTACCATATTGGTAAAAAGAGGATTGGAGTAACTTTCCCAAATTTCCACGGAGCCAAAGGTGGTTCCAACCGATTGTGACAATGTTGTGGATATTGTGGGCACTGTGGAAGATTGTGATCCTCTAATGGATGTAGAATTTATTGTATTGGAGGTGTGTGGGATGCTGGAGGTAGCATGCACTATCATTGTAGTGTCAAAGAAAGTATTGCTCTTAGTGTTTAGAGGCTGACCACTATGTGACATGTTATGTGCATTGGTGTTATTAGGGTCAGGAGATGCTGATCTCAACGTGTTGATGTCGAATCTGTGTGGTAACTTAGCTCCTTGACTTAAGAGTATGGCTAAGTATCTATCTCTGTCATATTGGACCATTTGTTCGACGAATTGAGAGGCCTCTGGATCTTGTGCCGCTACCTCTAGGTTTTACTCAAGTATTTGATCATATTCATCCTTACGTAAGAATGGTTCAAATGGACTGTTTGATGAGGATGGTATTGTCATGAGAGGTTGATTGTTTGTATTGCCAAATGGATCGTCGAAAGTCCAATTTGGGTCATACATGGGATTGTTGATAGTGGAAGTGGGGTCTTGTCGAAAGTTTTCTATTTGTCGTTGCTATTTTTGGAGTCTAGTTTCCACCATAAAATGAGATTTCTCAAATGAAAATGACGACTAAATGCAAGGATGACACTATGCAAGGTCTAAGTTCAAAATGACAACTAGGATGAATAATATTTTTGGATTTTTGCGAATAAAATATGCAATGTCTAAACTTATAATGCAATTTAAGACAAGGGCACCTAAACACTTGTAAGCTCAATCTGTGTTTTCGATTTCGGTTACTAAAGGACTTTGTTGAAAAGGACAAGACGACAAGGTCAAAATGACTAGTGAGTTTTCCTAACTAGACTGTTGAGTTGGAAAATCTCACAAAAGGGGCAATGACTAAAAAAGGGATTGATAATTTAGTCCAAGAGAACCTAGTTTTGAAAGCAATGATGTTGCAAGTTGTGCTGAGATTTTCCTAATCCAAAGTATGCGAGATTTAAAACCTAGGGAAAAACTAGTTCCTAATGTATGCACTAAAAAAAATGAAGGATGAAACCTATGGTCAAGAATGCAAACTAATGGTCAAAAGTTTTGAGCAATTTCAAAGTTGGTTTTTGACAGAATCACATTGGAAACAATGTTTGACAAAAGATTGACAAAGTGTATCTACTCATATTTTACTTTTATGAAGTTTTTACTTGTGACTAGCAAATGTGTCGTTTGAGGCCTCGAATGTGTCACACTTTTACAAATGCATTTTAGTTTGAGAAACTATGGCTCAGGGACTGACAAATGCGACTTAGTTTGGCTGATGCGATTTTGTAAGGTTTAGATGCATCGCGATGCGGAAAAATGCAGTATTTGAAATGTTGAATGCAGTTTATCAGTTTGGTTGCATCTCAGTAGTTTTCAAATGTGTTGCAGAAAGGTGAATGTGTTTCAACAATTGCGACACAGTTTGTTTTCTTGACGTATTGAGAGCAGATTTGATCTGTCTAATGTTGAATGTTTTGTTCAGAAATGTAAATGTGGTGAAGAATGTTTGAGAAATCCAACAAGCACTTGACAAGCACAATGTTTTGAATGTAAGAAAGCATATATAAGACAATTACAATCCTAAAAGGCCAATAGGCCAAGGGTTTGTGTACTTGATATAGCCCACCGATATACTCTGGATTGGTGATAAACACCTTTCCTTCTCGAGAGCAGATAGCTTATAATTTTGGTGGCATTTTCTCCCCTCCATGACTCATTAACATCATTCGAGCACACCAAATTCAAATTCTTGGGTAGTGACTTCCCAATAATTGCTATCTCTACTCAAGGGGATTAGTAGTGAGTGTCTTCGGGCATGATACTGTGCCTTGCACTATATCAAGCAATGACCAAAGAATGGTTGGACACTAAAACAAGAGGTGTTTAATATAGGAATTCCATTCGTAGGGCACAATCCATGTGGCGAGAGTCCCCTTTCGGATCCATCTCGTCAGAACCACATGTGTGATTCTTGGGCTTTCCCCAAGAATCCACTTTTATATACCGACTAGAAGTCCCTTAGTGTCAGGGTGCTACCGGTCTGAGTTGTCCTGGGGTGAGTACTTTTTCCCACCAGAACAGGCCCCAGTTCTAGAGTTAGTAACCATTTCTCTTACACCTAGGATCACCTGAAAGGGTAAGGGGAGAGGATACTTCGATTACTAAGTCATAAGGGTAATAACATATAAAAATGGGTCTGGTTTTCTGATCACCAAGTTTTCACAAGGTGAGAGCATACTCACCTACCATTTTGCAAACACAATCATGCAAATTAGAAGACATGTTCTTTTTAATTGCACTGAAAGTAAGTGTGTACTAATCTAACAAAAATACAGGCACAATGTTTTAGTGTTCAGTCTATTAGAACTGTAAGAATTTGATGATTCTACGTGTTGTTCATGATCATATTTTTCCATATGAGTCTTACTTTCAACACATTTTCCTCATTTCATGATGCTTTACCCATATTTTGGCTGTGTGACCCCATGGACTCCATTGAGTTATGCATTTTTCATATTGTGGTCCATATCGACATAGGTCTGTCTAGGTCTCCCTGACCCATGTTGCTTGTCTGTTAACATTTGTTTGATGTAGGTAATCAGCAAGACTTGTTCACTGTTACAGTGACTGACATTGCATGTGGGTTTCACTTCGGCCTAGCATGTTGCTTTCGGTGCAAAGTCATGGTGATTTCATTTTATCACACTGACTGACAACTAAAAGAACAACTCGGTGAGGGATAAAGTTATTGAAATAAGGTCTCGGCGAGTGACCTTCGGTCTCACTGACATACATATGGAGTTTCTATCAAAAGACCTTTCGGTGAGATTAATGAGACTTCAGAGTAAGTCCTAGCGAATGCTGGTAGGTCTCACCGATAATACACAAGGGATGCCTTTGTCGGTATAAGAGTGGTGTTTTCTTAGTGAACATGAATGATCTCGGGGCTTTCGATAAAACAAGGATCACTCTATATGAGGTCTCCCCGATATCAGGTGGTCATAGCGAAGTAATTTGGACTGATGGTGCATCGGTGAGAAAGCCAATGAGTCATAGCGACACACAAGATTAGTAATGGGCTTTTGGTATGACTCGATGAACTCTGTGGGACATCTCCCCGATGGTAGAAGTCATAGCGAAAGAAAATAAAGCACACAGAGTGATTAACGATTGAATTTCCTTCAGCATAACTGGTGGCTTGTCTTAGTGACTGTTTCACTGATGAATAATAGAAATTCAAATGTTGTGGCTGACATATAAATGTTTAATTTCTATTGCAGGCCGACATGAGTTGAGCCCGATTCCAGTGGTTGGCCGACATGAGATCTCAGTATGATATATTTTTCTGATACTAGTCTATAAATAGGCATCTTGTGATTGTAATTGGGACACGAGCTATTAGATATTCAATATATAGTAGAATAGAGATGAATACAGTAGAATAAGATTTTCAGAACAAAGGCTATGATTGCATGATTTCAGAATGGAGGTATTTATGAAAGTCAATTGATGTTGCTACACATTTATGGTGTCAATTATCTGTTGAATTTAATGAAAATATTGCTAAGTTGTCTCCAAGATTGATGCTTTCTGGTTGTTTAAATTGATATAACAAGGTCATATTCAATTTATCAGTGCACATTTGCTATATCTGTGTGATTAATCAATTGGTTCTTTCAAGCAAAGATTAAATCCTTTTAGTTGATCACAGTAATCAGATAGTTTCATTTGGATTATTAAAGTAGAGCTTAGTAGTCACAATATTGCATGTTTATACAAGTTGTAAACAAAATATATGCCAGATAATTTGAGTTTTCTCCAAAGAGGTGTTGTTAATCTTGATTTCATTTTGAGTCCGCATACCCAATAAGGCACTGGTCTCTACATTTCATCATTTGGATTCATTCAGTTTCTTTACATCTATTAATTAAGCATTTTAGGATTTAGATTTAGAATATTGTTGTTGAATCAATTTGTTCACTTCCATCTGCCATTGTGGGAAAATCATTGCATGAAGGATAATCATAAGACAAGTCTACTCAATCCAAAAAGGTACACCTACCTGGGTCTAGCAGCACCTGAAGAGTAGAAGGTTGAGTTATCTTGACCTTGTCTGTTACCCTGAAACGTATCAAGAGATTGGCAGCCTCTTGAGGCTTTTTGCCTACATTTTTGAGTGCTAAAAAATTGGCGACTCTACTGGGGATTATATTAGAAAATTCGGTTGAATATTGCATTATAGAGTCATTGAAGAAAAAGGTTATAATTTGAGAAGGTTTAGAAAGAGTGATTCTGTTGGGTTTAAGATCAGAAATAATCATTTTCCTACTTTTGGAAAAGTAGGTGGCGACTTTGAAAGAAACATTGCATTTGTTCAAACTTGAATGGAAGAAGATCTCAATACAGGGGAGGTCATACTGGAGCTCTTGCTAGTAGCAGTAAGTGGACACATAAAGATGACAAGGTTGATAAGGGAAAAGGGATAAGTGAGGATATGTGCCTAACAGATAAAGACAGAGCATCAAGAGCACATTGTGAAATATATGATACATGGAGAAACAATTCAAGTGCAGAGCCAGATGATCAAAGAATTCCTTTCTCTTTTCTCGATCCTCAGAAATAGGTTGAGTTTAAAATTGAACTAGAGGATGAAAAAATAGGATTCAACATGAATATGATCAAAAGATGGAGGGTAATCAAAATGTGATTATTGATCATGAGCTTCCTGAGGAAGTAAAGGCACAATTTGAATCACAAAGGAAGGAGATAGAGGAACTAAGGGCTGCATTGCTAAAAGCCCAAATTACTTCTCATACAACTGATTGCCCCCCAAAGTATGTACCACCTCATAAGTAGGGTAATCATAGTGCTGGGCCTTCTGATCCACTAGTGTCTCCTCACCATTAGACATGAAATCACTATAATCAACCAAATCATCCACCTCATATTCCCACAAAGCATACAAATATGCAGCCACCTCATGGTCAACCTTTTGTCCCACAACATAATGTACAATATAACAATCCTATGAACCAATATCAGTACCCACTTATTCCCCCTCCTCACCAGTATACAACAATGATCAGATAGTTTGATTTGGCAGGGTTTCAATTATATCCTTACCCTATGGATGGCAACTAGAGAGGTATGGTACCTAAGTTTACAGGGAGTAATGCAATTACTGCTGAAGAACATTTAAAGAATTTCAATGTGTTCATCCAAGACATAGGTGTGCCATATGAAGATTTACATATGAGGCTATTTATGATGTCACTTCTTGAAGATGCTACAGATTGGTTCAATAGCTTGCCAGCATTCTCAATTAATTCTCTCCAAATATTCCATGACTGATTCCTAGAGCAATATGGGAATCAAAATGCACCAGATGCAACTCTTCATGAATTGATGCAAATTCAAAAAAATCAGAATGACTCAATTTATGATTTCAACTGAAGATTCAACAAGTTGTAGACTAAAGTACCTCCTGGATCAAGGCTGCAAGATTTTGAAGCTTTGAGTGTTTATTTGAATGCTTTTGATCCTAAAACAGGGTATGAACTGAGAAATAGATTCCCAAGAGATCTGGCTGAAGCTCAGAAGATAGCACTGACAATTGAAAACAACAGGAAGGCTACAGGTATAATCAATAAAAGAGATAACCCTAGGGCTCCTCAGCAAAGCAACAATTATCAGTACAGATAGGAAAGCACATACAAAAATGAAAGGCTGAGGTTGCATGACATGCCATATAATACAGACTGGAAGGATGGAAAACCTATAACAGCTAGGCCAAGAAACAAAGAGACTCCTGATCCATTGAGCAAGAAGGGAACCTATATGGTAAGTGATAATTACTTTTGTGAAGCTTGTGATAAGCCACATTCCCTAGACTATTGTGTTGTAGCTCAAAGGATGAAAGAGGAGGGAATGTTGATGGAAAATAACATAGAAGATCACACAGTGTATTTGACTTCAAATACCTTTCATCATGTTCAGGAGGGGTACTCATCTTCAGAAGATGAAGGTTATGAGTATGATGTTTCAAATCAGAGATACAATGTCCATATGGCTAAACAATAGGTTCTTTTTTATTCTGAAGAAGATTATACATAGCCACATTCAATTGAGGTGCCTGCTCAATGCAATATCAGGAGGCTCACCAAAGATGAAATAGAGAGACTAACTGTTGTTGCATTTGAGGAAGCAAGGAGTAAATACTGGTTGAGAAATAGAAAAGTAAATGAGATGGAAGGCGTTCCTGGGGGAATTTTCATGAAGGATCAGAAAGCAACACAAGGAACTATGAAGAAGTTAGAAAAGAGTCTGCCTAATGAAGAGAAGCTTGTCCAAAAGGAAAGAGTGAAGGAATTACACAAAGAGACACAAAAGCCTAACCAACCTAGTAAAAAAGAAAAGGAATAAAACAAAGGAGAAATGCCAGAATAGAAGAAAATTGTTAAGGTGGAGGGCTCTTCTTTTGACTTCACTCAGGCGTTATCCCTAGTAAAAATGTCTGTCCCGCTACTTGAAATGATGAAAATAAAAGAATATAGGGATACTGTTGTTCAATTGATAACAAATGGAAATGAAAAACATGTGAATTTTGAGAATAGTGTAGCTATTAAAGTAGTCAATAGGTAGGAGAAAGTAAATATCCTAGAGGTTTGCTTGGGTGATGTATTAACAACTCCCCCTCAAGTTGATCCTTTTTTCACTACATTGCTTATAAACAACAAATTGCTGAGGAATTGCATGGTAGACTTTGGTGCTGCTATAAATATCATGCCAGTAGGAGTTATGAAACATCTTGGCATGTGGGTTGATACATGTGAAGGGAAGTGCTATGCAATGGATAACAAACCTATACCTGTGGTAGGCATTATGAGAGATGTTGAAGTCAAGCTAGCTACTTATCCACAGGTGGCATATAATATAGATATAACTATGATTGACACACCTCCTCAGTTCAGGATGCTTCTATCAAGACAATGGACGACAACAATTGGAGGAAATGTTCAATTTGATCTGTCTTATGCTACAATTCTAGTGAATGGTCAAGAAGTCAAATTGTACATAGAGCCAAGAATGAACCAGCTTGTTGACTGTGTGCCTCAAGATCAAATCAATTGGTTTTGTGATGTGGATCTTGGAAATTTAAGAAAGAACTAGCCCAACCAAAGTTGACCAATAGTGATCCAATTGAAAAGCATGTGGCACAAGGCTGCAATGAAGTGTGGAAGATGTATTTTGATGGAGCCTGCAGCCAAGAAGGTAATGGAGCTGGGATTGTATTTGTTTCACCTGAAGGTATTACATTTAAATATTATTTCCTATTAACATTTGAGTGTATAAACAATGTGGCAGAATATGAAGCTTTATTGACAAGTTTGAACATAGCTGTGAAACATAAGATTAAGTTTCTAGTTGTTTTGGGTGATTCTAAATTGGTTGTTTCACAAGTTAAGTCAAAATATGTAGCAAAACATAAAATATTGAAACAGTATAGGAATGTTGTATGGGACACAATTGAGTTGTTTGATGCCTTCTCAATTGAGTGGATTGATAGATCAAAGAATATAATGGCTGATTTTTTAGCAAATTTGGCGCTGAAAAGAGATGATATCACATTTGCTAGGGTGTCACAGATTGAGTTCAAGACAAGGCTTGTTGTTCCTGATAACATTTATAATTGGCAGGTCTTCAATGATGATATTGACCTTTTGAAATTCCTCAATTGTATAGATCAATATGAAGCTCAGGAAATTGACTTCAATGCTTTTGTTGAGGAAGTGGATGGGAAGCAAACAATGTTTGGCAAGGAGATTTTACAGCTCAAAACAAATAAGCTTCCTAAGGGCTTGGTGGCACTGGAGAGGCTGTATGATGGAAATGATTGGTTCCTCATGAAGCAAACACCAGTTAGAAGAGAAGATATTGAAGAAGTTAACTTGGGGACTGAGGTAGCACCAAGAAAGGTGTACATAGCAAAGAAGATAAGCCCTACAATTAGAAGAATGCTGATAGAGTTGCTGAGAAAATATAAACATGTCTTTGCTTGGTCTTATGAAGATCTAAAAACATACAGGGAAGATTTTTTTCAACATGAAATACCATTGAAACTAGATGCTAAGCCATTTAGACAAAAGCAAAGACCCATAAATCCAACATTGGAGCCTAAAATGCAAGAAGAATTGACAAAACTCAGAGATGGAGGAATTATTAAACCAATCAGACATTCAACGTGGGTCTCAAATTTGGTCCCTGTGAGGAAGAAAAATGGAGACATCAGATTATGTGTGGACTTCAGAAATTTGAATATGGCATCTCTCAAGGACAATTATCCTCTACCCAATATGGAGGCTATATTGCATAAGGTGACGGGGTGTGAACTGTTGTCCATGATGGATGGGTTTTTAGGGTACAACCAGGTCAAGGTCAAAGAATTTGAGCAATATAAGACAAAATTCACAACTCCTTGGGGAATGTATGTATACATAAGGATGCCATTTGGTCTCACTAATGCAGGGGAAACCTTCCAAAGAGCTATGTAATGGAATTTGCAGATTTGATCAATGCTATCATGGTGGTGTACCAGGACGACTTGACTGCTTATTCAAAGAAGGCTGAAGATCATGTACAACATCTGGAAAAGGTATTTATAAAATCCCTAGAATATGGTATTAGCTTAAACCCAAAGAAGTGTCATTTTGCAGTCACAGAAGGTAAGCTCTTAGGGCATATTGTTTCAAAAGAGGGAATTAGAATAGATCTTGAGAGGGTTGAAGCTATTGATAAAGTTCATGTTCCTAAAACTGTTAAGGCTATACAGTCATTCTTTGGACAGATTAATTTTGTTAGGAGATTTGTTTCTAACTTTGTTGATATCATTAAGCCTATATCAAAAATGTTGAAGAAAGGACAGAAAATGGAATGGACTACAGAAGCCTTGGAAGATTTCATATCTATCAAAAGGGCCATCAAGGGGGCTCTTGTCCTTAAATCTCCAGATTTTGCAAAGCCTTTTTAGATATTTTCATTTTCTTCAATGCACACAATTGCTACTGTTATGTTACAGAAGAATGAGGATGGTCATGAACAACCTATGTCTTTCTTTAGTAAGTCATTACAAGGGTCTGAATTGAAGTATGACATAATGGAAAAATAAGAATTTGCATTAGTAAAAGCTACAAAGCTATTCAGGCCATATCTTGTTGGAGCAAAGGTGATTGCTTATGTCCCTCATGTTGCTATCAAAGATATTCTAACACAGTCTAAAGTAATAGGAAAAAGATGCAAATGGATTAATAAGATCCAAGAATTTGACATGGAGATACAAATCACTAAGCTAGTGAGAGGTCAAGGCTTGGATAGGTTGATGGCAGAATCAAATATTGAAGCAAATCAGGTTTGTAATGTAGAAGAAGGGACTGCAATTGCAAGCATTGAGCACACTCCTTGGTATAATGATATAATGCATTACCTTAAGTATACAAAGTGTCCAAAGGGATTGAGTGACAGCCAGAAAAGAACTCTAAAGTTGTAGGCATCTAAATATGTTTTCATGGATGGAGATCTATTTTGGAAGAATAGGGATGGTATATTGTTGTTATGTTTGGATGAGTCTCAGGCCAAGCACGTTCTAAGTGAAATGCATGAATGAGTTTGTGGAGGACATTATTCAACAAAAACAACTGCACACAAAATTCTCAGGGCAGGTTACTACCGGCCTAAGATTTTTAATGATTCTTTCACACATGTAAGAAAGTGTGAAGCCTACCAAAAGTTATTTGGAAAATTGAAGTACCAAGGAGCTTGCCACTTCAAACCTTGCAAGCTAATGCCCCTTTCCATCAATGGGGAATTGATTTCATTGGAGAGATACAAGAAAAATCAAGTGGAGGATATAAGTGGATACTGGTTGCCACTGATTATTTTACTAAATGGGTAGAGGCAATCCCAACTAAGCAGGCTACAAGCAAAGTGGTGACAAATTTCTTGATGAACAACATTATCATCAGATTTGGTGCACCACTGAGGTTAATCACAAACAATGGGATGTGTTTTAGATCAGATGAATTCAAAAGCTTCTGTGATACATATGGCATTACTATTTCTTATGCAGCTCCTTACCATCCACAAGCCAATGGACAAGCAGAGTCTAGTAATAAGAGTCTTTTGAAGATTATAAGGAGGATGCTAGGACAAAACAAGAAGGCTAGGGATTCAAAGTTAAAACTGGCTGTGTGGGCTGATAGGATTACTGTTAAAAGAGTAATTGGAAAATCCCCATTTGAGTTGGTGTATGGAGCATAGGCCAGGATGCCTTTGCAAAATTTGTTACCAGTCTACAGGTTTGTCCTTCAAGAAGATTTAGATATTCCTGAGCCTATGGAGGAAAGAATAGAGCAACTAGTTGAACTTGATGAAATAAGAAGAGCTGCCCAAAACCAAAATATGAAGTTACAGATATAGATGAAGTATCTATTTGACAAGAAGGAAAATGATAGAAAGTTTGAAGAAAATGACTTGGTGTTGATGTGGAACGCAAGGTGTCAGGAGAAAGGAAAGAATGGTAAATTTGAAGCTTTATGGCTAGGACCTTTCGTTGTTGTTGGAAAGAAGGGTGAAGGCTCATACTATCTACAAAATATGGCTGGTGAAGATCAGGAATTTCCTGTTCATGGGAAATTCTTGAAGCTTTTCTTCTCTTGAGCAACACAGAGGATTAAGGGTTGCCAGTGCATGGAAAACTCTTACTTATCCTCTCTAAAATTATTTTCCATGCACAGTAGTTTAGGATTTTTTCCATCTCCATTTCACTTTCATTTTCCATTCATCTCCATTTTCCATTCATTTCCATTGCCATTCATTCCATTTTTGCTCACTGGTTCATCACTGTGTCTGGTTTGCTCACCCAAAGATCTGGCCCCTTGCAATGATCTCACTATCATCCATCCCCAAACAGAGCCACTATTAGAACTGTAAAAAATTGATGATTCTACATGTTGTTCACGATAATATTTTTCCATATGAGTCTTACTTTCAACACATTTTCCTCATTTCATGATGCTTTACCCATATTTTGGCCGTGTGACCCCATGTAATCCATCGAGTTATGCATTTTTCATATTGTGGTCCATATCGGCATAGGTCTGTCTAGGTCTCCCCGACCCATGTTGCTTGTCTGTTAACATTTGTTTGTTGTAGGTAATCGGCAAGACTTGTTCACTATTACAATGACTGACATTGCATGTGGGTTTCTCTTTGGCCTAGCATGTTGCTTTCAGTGCAAAGTCATAGCGATTTCATTTTATCACACCGATCGACAACTAAAAGAACAGCTCGGTGAGGGATAAAGTTATCGAAATAAGGTCTTGGTGAGTGAACTTTGGTCTCACTGACATACATATGGAGTTTCTATCAAAAGACCTTTTGGTGAGATTAATGAGACTTCAAAGTAAGTCCTAGCGAATGTTGGTAGGTCTCACGGATAATATACAAGGGATGAATTTGTTAGTATAAGAGTGGTGTTGTCTTAGCGAACATTAATGATCTCGGGGCTTTTGGTAAAACAAGGATCACTCTATATGAGGTATCCCTGATATCAGGTGGTCACAGCAAAGTAATTTGGACTGATGGTGCATCGGTGAGAAAGACAATCAGTCACAGTGACATAAAAGATTAGTAATGGGCTTTCAGTATGACTCGATGAACTTTGTGGGACATCTCCCCGATGGTAGAAGTCACGGCAAAAGAAAATAAAGCACACAGAGTGATTAACGATTGAATTTCCTTCGGCATAACTGGTGGCTTGTCTCGGCGACTGTTTCACTGATGAATAATAGAAATTCAAATGTTGTGGCCGACATATAAATGTTTAATTTATGTTGCAGGCCGACATGAGTTGAGCCTGATTCTAGTGGTTGGCCGACATGAGATCTCAGTATGATATATTTTTCTGATACTAGTCTATAAATAGGCATCTTGTGATTGTAATTGGGACACGAGCTATTAGATATTCGGTATATAGTAGAAAAGAGATGAATACAGTAGAATAAGATTTTTAGAATAGAGGCTATGATTGCATGATTTCAGAATGGAGATATTTATGAAAGTCAATTGATGTTGCACATTTCTGGTGTCAATTGTCTGTTGAATTTAATGAAAATATTGCTAAGCTATCTCCAAGATTGATGCTTTTTGGTTGTTTAAATTGATATAACAAGGTTATATTCAATTCATCAGTGCACATTTGTTGTATCTATGTGATTAATCAATTGGTTCTTTCAAGAAAAGATTAAATCCTTTTAGTTGATCACAGTAATTACAGAGTTTCATCTGGATTATTAAAGTAGAGCTTAGTAGTTATAGTATTGCATGTTTATACAAGTTGTAAACAAAATATATGCCAGATAATTTGAGTTTTCTCCAGAGAGGTGTTGTTCATCTTGATTTCATTTTGACTCCACATACCCAATAAGGCACTGGTCTCTACATTTCATCATTTGGATTCATTCAATTTCTTTACATCTATTAATTAAGCATTTTTGGATTTAGATTTAGAATATTGTTGTTGAATCAATTTGTTCACTTCCATATGCCATTGTGGAAAAATCATTGCATGAAGGATAATCATAAGACAAGTCTGCTCAATTCAAAAAGGTACACCTATCTGGGTCTAGCAGCACCTAAAGAGTAGAAGGTTGAGTTCTCTTGACCTTGTCTGTTACCCTGAAACATATCAAGAGATTGGTAGCCTCTTGAGGCTTTTTGCCTACATTTTTGAGTGCTAACATAGTCTTCAACGTTCAAACCTGCAAGACCACAAGTTAGGAGTTTGAATTTTTTCCTTTGACCCACAAAAAGTAACCACCAAATGCTACAAATGAAAATTACTACCATGAAAACCTAACTAGGTAGAATGCAGAAGAACCAGAATAAAAACAACAAAGAAAACAACAAAAACCTGAATGCAAATAAACAAAAAACATTACCAGTCAAATGTGTCACGACAGAGTGAATGTGCCACTTTGTGTGTCAAATGTGGCTTTCCAGACCTTGATTGTGGCACGACAGAGCGATTGCGATGTTTGAGTCTACAAATGCGTTGCAACACATCAAATACGTCACGATTTAAAAAAAAAATGAATGCGTCGCTTCGTACCTGTACCTGCAAAAATGATAGAGAACACACGAAAACCGTATGGAAATAATAACAAAAAATAGAGTCAGGTTCACCAATGTAACTAAGGGTTATTTTTAGGTAGATTAGAGGTTAGGAAAGACTAAAAAACCCAAAGAAATTACAAAACACAATGGAAGTAAACATAAACAAAACAATTATACCAGCTAATCATCGAGACCTCCATGATTCACCTTTGTAACACCTTCTAACTTATTGGTTGACGTGTTGCCCTCAGATCAAACGTGCAAGCAATATTTGACAAAGTCCTACACAAGATTTGAAGGATTTGAATCTAAATGCCTATGCCTATGACAATATTATTGAAATGTCTATGCCTAAATATGCCAAGACTAAGGGAATAAGATAATAAATGTTGCAATGTCTATAAAATGCCTAAGTGTGTCAGTGTGTAATCTAAAAATGAGAGGAAAATGCCATTTTGAATAGATGGACGAGATCGACTTTTGACAGAGACCTAAAATCAGAGGATGAGATTAAATTTGATAATCTCTAATTAGGGTTAGGGAAAAATCCTTAAGTGAGCGGTCGAGATGTCATATGAGAGAATCGAATCGGCGGTGGAGAATAAATGAGATAATTAATTAGAAAATAAAGATTTTCGTAAATCAAGAAGATAAGAGATGAACTGAAGATTGGATTTGGAAAATCAAGAATCTGCCTGATTACTTGATTTTTAGAAGATTAGTTACCAATTCAAATTAAATTAATTTAAAATATGGATTTTGTGAAATAATAAATAATCAATTTTCAGATTATTTACCAAAATGTACTATTAGTTAAGAATGTGATGACATTTTAAATAATTTCATTTATTTAAAATGAGAGGAATATTAATTTTGACAATTAAATAATTAAAGATAATTATTTAATTTAGCAGATATGATCAATAATTAAATAAATTAATCAATTCATTTTAATTATGACAATTAGTGACATATTAAATAAATAAGTAAAAACTTATTAATTTAATAATTAGGAAGAAATGACTAAAGAAGGGTGATTAAATAAATTAAGAAATTTATTTAATTAAGGGAAGACTTAGACAATTAATGACGTATTTAATAAATAAATAAAATTTATTTATTTAATAATCATGAAGAATAAAAGGATATGAATTAATTAAATAGTTATGAATTATCTAATCAATAGTCGAATGTGGACCAAAGACATAATTAAATGTCATAATTATGCTAGGATGAAAGTGGTAAAAATAGAGCTTGTAGGCCTAGGTCATTTTTAAGTGTCTACAATAATATTACCATTTTGGTGCTAGATCATGAAATAAAAGGAATGTGGGGAGTCACAAGCTACATGAAAATATAAGTAAATTATAAAAGCACAAAAATTTAATCAAATGGCAGGTGCAAATAAGATCTAAAAAATCACTATTAATGTCTAAATTGTTGAAAATAATAAAAGGTGTATGAGGTATGTCAACCTCACTACTAAACATATAAAAGGAAAAATTCCCTTTTATTGTAAATGAATTTTTTGGCAATTTACATGGCACATATATTTTATAATTGATTGTATTGTATAAAGTAATGATAGTCTCATTATCTAGTCAAGCAACATATAATTCATTATAAACATCTATAGTAGGCTATGCCATATCCTATTACCAAGGTAAAATACTATAGAATATCACATATAACCATCATGTTGTATAATACACAACTCATGTCACACTTCCAAAGTAATCTATTAACACAAGAAAGTATCCTCTAGAAAATTAGTTTGGGTCTATATAACCTAGAAAATGGCTTGTAGTATTGCTATAGTTGGTCTAAAAAATATAATAATACTACATCCTTCTTGTAGAAACCCTCTAAGAAAGTAATTTGGTAAGAAAATTCATTATTCAATAAAAACCCAAAATAAAAGAAAATTGAAAACATAACCAATTATCATTTTTGGTGACATAAGATTACTTGTAGACCTAGATTCTCCTACATCATACAAATCAAGTAAGAAATTTATGAGAATGAGACTCACAAAGTAGATTTTTTTCATACAAATATCACTCCAAAAAGTGCATAATTTGTAGCATACTCTATTACTATATTAAGTTTGTCAAAATATGTCTTCATTTACCTCTTCTAACACCTACCTAGGAAAATTATCATCCTTGTTTGCTAGATATAACCATTAGATTTTATTCCTCTTGTGGATCTCTATTCACCATAGCCCAAAATCATCCTCCAAAATAATATCCACTTTCTTCCTCCTCTCAAGGTTCATAACCCCCCACTTACCATCCATCTCCACTAAATACTTCTCTTCCCCTCCTCTTCTTTTGTGGGATTTAACTCACCAATGTCTAACCTTCACTAAAATTTTATTTTCATTTATCCACTCACTACTTCCACACATTCCTCTTCTACATCCTTCTTACTAAAATTACCATATTGATGCACTTTTTTATACATCGATCCTCATGGGTTTCTTCCTATCCTCAAACACAACAACCTTCTCATGTACATTTGGTACAAAAACATGGATACTCACCTTTTCTTCAAATGCCTTCGGTTCAATTTTTTCAACTTCCACTCTTTGTACCATCACAAAGTACTCTTCACTCTCTTATTTTTTTATGCATTGTTACTCCACTTTGACCAAAATCTCCATGTCATTCAAAGGAAAAATCACAATTGCACTCTTCCCATTTATTATTATTCTAAGATCAATATACAAAAATTTAGACTTCCCATTTGTATCCTCTTTTTTTCTACTAATATGACATTTATTCCTTTTTATGTAATTTCATTCTCCTTTTGTATGCTTAGGTTGATTAAAATATATAGATTTTCAACCTTATTCTATTTCCTCTATTTCACATATTTGTTATTCCATATCATCTTCATCTTCCTCTTTTTCACTTTCTCTTCTTCTCTTTATTTTCCTTCTTTAATACCTACACACATAAATTTTTAGATAAATTAGGGTTTTCAAAATTACCCTTCTCATTTTCCTCTTATTATATCTTACCAATTACATCTCTTCTTTCTCTTACAATATCTAACTACTCAAAAAAATTTATACACATATCTGGAATTATAATCCAAATTCTCTTCTTAAAATATCATTATCTCCTCTTTGTGAATGAAAATATCACAGCCCTTATCAATTTTGAGAAGAGAGGTGAAACTACTATGATAAAATGATTTATGAAGTGTATGAAAATCTAAAATTGAATTCCTTAATATTAGATTACCATAAAATATTATGAGTGGAAGAATTAATTAGAAAATAATTAAAATAAAAAAACCATGAAGTAGAAAACACACCTCTAGAGTTACATGGAGAAAACCTCATAGGAAAAATCTGCACCAAAGAAAGAGTGCATACAAAATTATTATATGAATAAGATACAATATCAATACACTTTACTCTAGACTTTGATAATGTTGTGGTAGTACCTGTGTGCCTATAAAATATGATAAAAAACTACCATCTCACACCTCCAATATATAAGAAAAGAGAGAGGAAAAAATATAAATTATTTTACCAAAATAATGGATGCCCAAACTATGGTATCATGAAAAAACCCAATACCTACCTTCAAGAGCATATTTTGAGAATAGTAAACATGATCAATGACTTCACATAGACATCACATGGACATAATCAATGAATCCTTAAGTATAAAAAATAACCACTAAGGAATATTTGACTCATAAATCCATGATGTCTCACATCCTCAAGTGTAGTGCTCCATTTTAAGTCCACTAACTCATGTGGATCTCATTTTTTATGATAATATTTTTTATTCCTTCCTATAACAACTTGAATTAGGAATGTGCTTAAATAATTCCAAAGTCAAATTTAACCACTAACATAGTTCCCCACCTCCTTATGAATGCATATGATAACTAATACTAAGATTGAAGGATAATCTAAATTATAAATTATTTCTCCAATTACACCCTAGCCATCTAAGTACGCCTTTCTAGAGTATTGGAGACACATAAAATATGCATAATATTTGTAAAGTTAATAAACCATTTATCCTAACATCTCCCCACTCGAAATAATACATTACAAATAGATCCATAGGAAACATAAAATTAATTAAGTATAATATCCAAGTCTCATGGCCCTCTTGCACCAAAAGAACTTATTAATGGTCACTAGCTTTGTGAGAGAATGCATAATATTTTATTGAATTTCAACCTTATACAACAAAACCTTACCATTATTTATCATATTGCACATAAATTGATACCAATCATCAAGATGCTTAGTATGAGCATGATTCATAGGATTCCTAGCGAAATAAATATCACTTTGACCATCACAACCAATTTTGACAACCCTACATTAAAAATCGATACCTATACAAAGTCACTATAACCATATGACCTCCTTGGAGGCATGTGTACCACAATTATACTTTAATTATGTAGTATAAAAATAAAATGTGGGACAACTCTTACTCATCTTATCTAACTCACTATATTACCAAATAAAGAAAACAAAGCCATTAGTGGAGCTCTAGCTATCCAAGTCACCTACCCAATATGCATCCACAATGCCCTATATTCCCACTGAATTATCCACACAAATAGTACCATGAAAACATAAATAGTAATCACAAGTCCCATGTAAATTTCCTAAAACCCTCTTAACAGAAGTCCACTACTCCTTACCAAGGTTAGAAATGAACTTGCTCAAAGCTCCCACTACTTGGGAAATATTTGGTCTAAGTGTGAACCATTGCATACATTAGGCTACCAATAACACTAGCATAAGGAAAATTATATATAAACTCAAAATCATCATCTAATTTTGGATATGTATCTAAATAAATCTTAATTCCAACAAGAAACGAAAAAATTCACAAGTTTGTAATCATGCATACTAAAGCACTAAAAAGTGGTAGCAACATACTTATCTAGCTTAAAAAAAAGAAGTTATGTACCAAATACCTATTAATACCCATACCAATAATTTATTTTATGGCCTCAAGGTCATTCATATAAAATGTGCCAAAAAAATTCATCACCTTGTTGTTACCAATAAATTACATGTTAGTCACATACAAGAAAATTATTAGAATTTGATCATCAATAATTTTAACATAAACACAATGATCCTCCTCACTCTTAAAAAAACCCAAACTCAACATGAAATCATGTAACTTCTAGTACCACATTATGGGTAACTATTTTAAACCATATAATGATCGATTCACCATGCAAACTAAATGTTTATTCCCTTTCACGACAAAAATACCAAGTTTCCACTTATAAATATCCTCTTCAAGATCTAAATGCAAGAACTAAGTCTTAGCATATATCAATCTCAAAATCACAAGCTATAGTAATATATAATAGAAGTTAACTTAAAATTAGGAGAGAAAATTTCACCAAAATTGACCCCCTCTCTCTAGGAGTAACCCTTAGCCACAAGTATAGCCTTGTACACTACTATAAACATCTAAGTGCACTAATTTTATCTATATATGACCACTTTTAACCTATGTTATTTATTCACTTGAGAAACCTGACAAGATCCCAAGCATCACAACTATTTAGGGCTATCATCTCTTCTATAAGCTCATCCTACACACCCTATTTTAAAATATCATCTAAACCCTCTTCTTCTTTTCAAATAACGACTTAAATTTAGTGAAAATTTTATATTTAACACACATAAAATAAATCCAAGTACATATCTAGAAGCATCATTGATGAATGAAATATAATATTATTTTTTTCCCATACTACCCACATCCACTAGACTAAACACATTTATATGAATTATTTATAATAATATATTTTCTATATAGCTTCAAATAGGAAATGAAAATCTATTCTATTTACCAAATGCATAGTTATCACATAAATCATTTTCCCAATATAATCATTATAAAAATCATTGAACAAAGAAATATTAATAACGGTCCAAGGACTTTTTTACTTATGTGACCCAACATTGGTGCCACAACATACATGTTTTTTCAAGCTTTCCATTACAAAATGTGGTAGAATTCAACCTAAAAAAGGTTTGAATCTAAGATCCCTTAGCTAGCACCAATTTTCATCTCACTAACCTACAACTAGACTTGTTGAATGTCACATGCACACTATAATCATTCAATTTGGATACAAAAAGTAAGTTTATAAAAATTATTGTAAAACACAAAATATTGCTAAGGGTTTCAACCCTACCATTATTGGAACACAACTATACCTTTCCCTTACCAAAAATCCACTTTATATTATCATCACTAAGGAAAAATTCCCTTCATCATAAGTTGTATAAGTTAAAAATTACATATTGTGGGGAGTCATATTGTAGGATTAATATAAATCAATGATCAAGCATCATCCCTATTGCCATCATCAAAGGATATTTATATAAAAGAGTAAATATTTCCTTTTTTCCTTCCTTCTTCACACACCCTCTCTTCCCATGGTTTATACACTTAAATTCTATCTTCCCTATACTTTTTAACATCCTTTTGATTGGGATTTGTATTTACTTTTATCCCCCTTTGAACCACATTTATGCTTGGGCCTTCCCAAAACATGCAAGGCATCCTTTGAGCCACCATTCATGGATTTTCATCTCTTCTCCTTTGGAAAAAAAGTAGCAATGCGACTATCCATCTTGATCTCTACACCTTTACCACTAATAGAAACAATTATATTTTCACAAGATTCAAGTAAAGAACAAAGTACCAAGATACATTTATCTTGAACTTATTCCATTTTAACATCTACAAAAACTATCTAACTCAAAATAAAAGTAAATTTATTAAAAGTATTTGCAACTAAATCATCATATTTCCTTTTTAAAGAATACAAACTTTTTGGGATAATTTTTTTGTTAGACTTTTAATTCAATAAGTTTCACCTATCCTCTTATATAGCTTGTTATTAGTGGCCTCCTTAGAGAAGTTTGAGATAATATAATCCATAAGACAATTGAATGATTCTATAGACACTTAAAAATGTCTCAATGGATCATATTGGCTAACTAACATCATTTCATCTTGAAACCAATCGTCTTTTTTCTTAATTAATTGAATTAGCCTAGCTAATTAATTAATTGCATCATTTTTGTCTATTAACCTAATTCATCAAATCGGGTTAATTCACCTCCCTTTCATGCTAAAATTTCATCTCATTAAATTAAATAGATCAAGGTATATAATTTAATTTTTTAAGTCATATTATTTAATTAAATAACCCTAAGTTATTTAATTAAATATCATTTCATCTCTCCCTCCCCATTTATTAAATTATTTAATTAATAAATAACACTTTAATTCTTCCAAATCCCCTAATTGCATGATTAAACCTTGTTTAATTAGAATTAAACTAATTTTCCTCTAAAAGGGGAATATTCCCATGGAATATTCATTATCCCTTTTTTTTCACAATTAAGAATTTCTTTTAATTTGCAAAATGCTTTTTATCCTCACCCAAATGAATATTCCAAGGAATATTCTTATTCCTCCATCATTTGAAAAAGGGATATTTTCACTTAGCTTCCAATGAAAGTTTTAACCTTTAACCTTTTGAACAAGTCACCTTTGACCTATGTGAGCAGGTCAAAAGTGTGTTTGTTTGAAGTAAATGTGAGCCCTTGATTAAATCCCATCAAGCATTCTCATTCGTTGATGAGAATCCATGATCCATGTATCTTCTTCCTTTCATCTTTGACTGTTGATTGATCTTTTTGATCTCAACCCTCCATTTCTCATTTGCTCTCTTATAAATAAAGAACTATTTGGAGACAAATGGATCCATCTTTTTCAGAGCAAACTTATGCTATTTAAACTCATCCATCCATCTTTCAATATAAAACCTATGTTTTTGAATTCACTTGCATCCACACTCACAATTTATTCACTTTTAGGTTGTTTTAGTTTATTTATAATTACATAATAGCTTAAAGCATCCATTAATGGCTTCCGTGCATCCATCTTAGTTTGTGTATGAATTAGGGTTTTCATCTTTTAGCTTAGAATTAGCTTATATTAGCTTAGAAATTGCACAATTAGTTTATTTTTAGCATAGATCATGTTAATTTAGCTTGCATCATGTTTAATTTAGTATAAATTAGGTTTTCATCCATTTATCACAATGGTTTCATCGATTCTCTTCCACATAATTGATTGAAATAGGCTCACTAATCACGAGATTGGGAAAGGGTTGTTTTTCCACATCGACACAACACCAATTCCAAAACAAGATAAATTTCAAATAGATTAGAGTAGGAATTTAACTATTTTTTGTAGTTTATAACTTTCATTTTGTATAAATGCTTATTTTAAATTTTCAATTTGAGTGATCTTGTTTGGTAGATTGAGGTTTAGTGGATAAATTGGGCTTTGATTCATCATGGATCAAGTGTAATTGACCCACCCTGATGATCCTCATCTCACATTCTAGTGCTAGAAGGAGGGAAGACCATTGATTTAACCATTTTTTAGCTCAAATTCCATTTTGTGCTTGTTTTGCAAGATACAATGATGCCCAAATCACAAATAGTGATGTACTTTGAAGAGAATCACCATATAGAAATGCTATTGCAATTTGAAACACTGATTCCAATTAAATACATTAGCACTGATTTAAATATGGTGATGCCAATTTAATATAGTGGTATCAAAAATTCCAAACGGTGACACCCTTAAATTTCAAAACATGATGCTATAGTGTGTAGCTATTCTCAAAGAAACCCTGACGTTATCATGCTCTCTATTTTTGTTGTAGAGTGACACCCACTTTCACCAGAGTGATGCTTAGATTTCAAATTGTGACACTATCATGTTCAACAATGCCCAACTAGGGTGATACTTTTTATGATCATTTTTTTGACATGTGCTTTAATTTCCTTGATTTATCTGATCACTAATGCACTTCTGACTATGTTCTGGTTGTTAGACTAACATGGTTTTGTAGGTTGAAAGACATGGAGCTAAAGTGAAGAAAGATTCCCTATCTTGAAGTTTTATGATTGTAACAAGTGTTTAATGCTTTGGGGCAATTATAACCCAATGTTCATGCTTTCTTCTTTATGCTTTGGGACAACTAAATTTCCATTGGGTTTTAAAAACTTACAATCTTAGAACCAACTAGCTTTCAATTGGGCTTAAAATTCATTTTCAAATTTGGCTAAAATTGAACCCTCATCATTGTTTTTTTTTTGGGTTTAACATGAACACAAAAGCATGATTAAAACTGAACCCTCATCTCATCATTGTCTTTTGGGTTTAAAATTGAATAAGACAACTTCATATTTCATTTAGTACTTAAAACGAACTCATCACTGCTTTGAGGGGTTAAAATTTACAATTGTTTGTTATGTTTTGTGATTTACAACGTTGTTATTAGATGCGTATGTAGTTCTCTCAAACCATTTGGAAACCTTGAAAAATAGAAACATTTTGTAACACTTTGCAAAATCACCTACACCTTTCAATTTTGATTAAAACTGAACCCCCTTGCGAGTGTGAGAAAAATGCATAGCGTGTGTTCTCTCTTTGTTCATACGAATGAAGATGATTGAAATATGGATGTAATTCCATGCTATTATTTACCTTTAGAGGGCCTACCTCCCCACATCAAAAGGAGGGAATGACCCAAGCAGTAACGAGCTAAAGCCAAGCTCTTCCAAACCATGATATAAATGTGTGGTTGCAATGAAAATTGTGATCAATGGGAAGCAGTACATATTAGCACTCCCCCAGTATCTTTATTATGCATAAAGCCCTTGTTATAAGGGTTCAGAGACCTCTTGATGGAGTTTATCATTACACCCCCTAAATTGGAAGCCCTTACTATGAACCCTTGTTTAGAAGCCAAAAACCCTTAATACTTGGTGCAAGAATGGTCGTTCTAAAGCCACCCCACATTTTTACTACTCAATTGTAGAAATAGAAGAATCCTTTTGACCTCTATATTTTAAGGATTTTGAGATTTGGTGGTCCCAAGAAGTGTGTGTCGTGGAGGGGAGCTAGTGTCACCAAATCTCTAACTCTTCGCATTGTTTAGTGTTTGGAGAAATCTAAGTGGGGACTCAATACGTATAGCCATTTTGAACCTAGGGTTGAAAATGATTGAGTTAGGTGAATACATTGCTTGGATCTAAAATGCTACAAAAACATTCACTATCTTCCTCAAAATTTCAAACTCTTTGGCCTAAATATGGATACCTCTTAAAAAAGCCTTGATATTACTACTTGTCCTAAGGATTTCTATCCTTATAAATTTCTAACTATCTTGGCTTAAATCTAAAATCCATATTTTCCAAAGACAACATAGGAAATTATGGCTTCAATCTCATGATTTTCATGAAATGGACATTGTGAAAGTTATGATATTTTTGACATAAAAATTTAGTTTGAAAACATAACCAAGACAAGTTTTTGTGGTAAAAATAACCTCATTAATCCAAGATTAAATAAAATGAACACCCCACATTGATGTATGTTCAAATCGTTGACTCCTCGAACATAAGAAAATTGAGACAAGGAAAAACA
The DNA here is from genome assembly GCA_007258455.2 of Sequoia sempervirens. Taxonomy (NCBI): domain Eukaryota; kingdom Viridiplantae; phylum Streptophyta; class Pinopsida; order Cupressales; family Cupressaceae; genus Sequoia; species Sequoia sempervirens. Next base: position 2,481,642 of record VDFB02270651.1, on the reverse strand, counting down.
CTGCAAACATTGAATCCAAAATCATTGAGTTCCATTATCCAAAATCATTGAGTCTCATTTTTTCAAAATCATTGGGTCCTATTTCCAAAATAATTTGGGTCCTACTTTACCAAAATCATTGAGTTCTTGGAGTGATTATCACTATAGAGGTATATAATTTTTCTCACTACCTTGGTAGTGGAAAACAAAGGTTCACTCTAGGTCAACATTAGGTCAAACATTTCATCCATCCTTCATGATATTTCCTCCTTCACTTCAACAAACTTTGTAAAAAAATAAAATACACCAACACTTTGGACTTGGACATCTATCAATCAAACCAACCCCTAACTTAGCTACTTTGTATGTGAAATGAATCCTTTTCTATGCACTTAGCTAAGGTAGTTATCATTTTTGAACTATTTTATCTTGAAGGTCATGAATTTACCCTAAATATTTCCAAGTTCATAAACATCCTTTATCCAAACATCAAAACATCCAACTTCTAGTCAAAAGTGTTGTCCCAAAACATTTGCAAAGATCACTTTTTGCATCATCCACAATTTCATCTCCCATTACCATCATTGCTCCAAAAATACTTAGAGCATCCATTTTACCTAGATTTGAGTCAACTAGAGAGTTCAAACATTACAAATCTCAACACACCTCTCCCATCGTTGACCCAGAATCTATGGTTAAAACAATATCACAACACAAGAGAATCATGGAGAAAAACAAAGTCTTATCTACCATTAGTGATCAAAATCCTCAAGAATTTGATCCGAGAAGTCATGTTGCCCCATCACAACAACCCTTGTCTCCATCAAGACTATATGAGATAGAAGACATCATGAACAACCCATTCGGAATTACTAGAGAAGAAATCATGGAATATCAAGGCGTAGAAAACATGACTCCAATTTCCCCTTTTTTTTTGCACAATCATTGACACAAGGCTTGAATTCATCTACAATTCAACCAATTCCATCCCTTGTGCCAAATCAACCCTTAACATCTAGTCTTGCAACTAGGCTAGGAACCAACCTTGGTCTCACTTCATGTATAGGAACAAACACAACTTTGGGTATTCAAAAAATGACCATTCCATTAAAAACCAACCTTACCCAAAACACAAGTTGGATACCAACCTTTGGAAAACCACTTACATTCCAAGATGCCACAACAACCTCAAAATTTCAAGCACAACTATCTTCATCCATGATCACAAATACCCCAAGTATGCCTAATGTTATGCGAGGTAATCTGAACCAAGTGCCTCAAGTGGGAAAAAAAGGGAAAGTTAACACTCACACAAAGCCAACCCTTGACAAGTGGTACCAACAACCCCATTGACACATTGATACAAGTGGTTACCCAAGCTACTCAAGTCAATCCACCATCCACATCAAACCCATCTATCATCAACCCAATTCAAAACAACATCTTGGTTATGAATCCCATCAACCAAGGTAATACCTTGGTCACACCTCAAATACAACAAGGGAACCTTTTTAATCAATGGAATCAAGGTCCTAGTATGTCATTACCATAAAAAAATCTAATGGAATCATCCTCATCATTTCCCATGGTCCCCTTTACCATGCAAAATCAATTGGGACCTCAAACTTACATTCCTCCACCTCAATCCACCATCTCACAAGGAATGTTGAACCAAGAGAACCCCCAACTTCTCATCAACAATAGACAACCCGCACAAAACATCAACACCCAAAACAAATCAAAGATGTCCCAACCACTAATTTATCCTACATTGCAAGAACATGCCTTAGCTTTACAAAAAAAGAATCAAGCCCAACAAGTAGCCTTAGTAGCACAACAACAACAAGAAGCTCATCAAACAACCCTAGTAGCACAACAACAATAGGCTTATCAAAAAGTCATCCAACAAAACAACAACAACAAGCGGCCTTAGTAGCGCAACAACAACAAAAAACCCAACAAGTCGCCTTAGTCATGCAACAACAAGCTAGACAACAACAAACCCAACAACAATCATTGCTTGCTCAACAATATGCCTAACAACACTCGCACAATAGCAACAACAGGGTTTATACTATAACCCTCAACAAAACATCGTCAACCCAAACACATTGGGAACATATACACCTCCACCACAATCACCTTCACAATATCCTACACCACCATACACCCCATACAACACCTTATCATATCAAAATCTCACATACAACCCATCTGTCATCCTAACATATGTTCCTCCACCAAACCTGCTAGACAATCTAGCATCACAATTTAAGGCACTATCTCAAGAAATGTAGGAACTTTTAATAGGCAAGACAAAGAAGCCCCATACATAGAACCTATGTCCATATCTATTTAATCAAAACATTGCAATGGTACCATTCCCTCTTGATTTTGAAATCCCCAAATTCAAAAAATGCAAAGGGAGAGGAAGTCCTATGGACCATATCAAATATTTTCATGTCAAGTGTATGGAGGTTGCCTATAATGAGTCCTATTTGATGTGCCTTTTCTCGTGAAGTTTAATAGGTCCTACCATGGATTGGTTTTCTCAACTACCCCTGACATAAAAAATTTCTAAGAAATCATTGAAAAATTCATAGATCACTTCACCTTCAATATTGACATGGATGTAATTCTAGAAGAATTGTACACTCTTAGAAAAAACAAAGGGGAATCTTTCACTAATTTCTTACAACGGCGAAGTCAAAGAGCTAGTAAAAGCAAGTGGCCACTTCCTGATGAAAAATAAGTGGGAGTTATCATAGAAAATATAGATCCAAATCTATCATTCCACTTGAAAATGGAATGCATCACATCTTATGATGAGATTTTCCCTACAACCCTTAACATCTCGAGAGCCCTAATCTCACAGGGAAACACACAAGTGTATAAAGACAACCGCCCATCCACTAGTTTTAACGAAAAGCCCCACTATTGGGTCAAGAAGAAAAATGTTACTAGTGATGGTGTTGTTGATGCAAAGGTGGTCTTAACTAATCCTAGACAAGAAAAAACCCAAACCATGAATACACAACAACCATACACATCAGTGTCAAACAAACATTATTGCAAACACACAATGTGGACAATAGAGAACAAACAATGCTCCTAAGCGAAAACTCACTCCCTTAGGGGAATCCATGGAAGACATGATGAAGAGGTTGATACAGTCTAATTTTATCATGCTCCTAGATTTCTCAAACTATCAAGAGCCAAAAATAAAACTTCATAGCTATAGAGAAGATCACTTTTATGAATTTCATAGTTAAAAAGGTCATAACACACAAAATTTTTTAGGCTCAAACATCTAATAGAGGATCTTATTGAGCAAAGAGACATTGAGGTCAATTAAAAATATGGGAATGAAAATATAAAAATTTACACGAACCCTATGCCTGATCATAGAAAAAAAAAAGATTTGACAAAGGAATCAACTTCAAACAATACCCAAGATACCACATTGGTACATGTTTACACTATTTATGAGGAATCATATATGTATCAAGATGCTATTTTAAAAAAATGTCCAAACCCATCAATAGTGTTTAGCACTATTTTATATCATAATGACATCAAGTGGATATCAAATTGTGATATCTCTCCCACATATGACTCAATGATTGGTCATGTTGAAGAAGTTCCAAATGAGCCAAATGTAACGCCCCACCGTGCAAACCCCAAAAGAACTTAATACAGACGCAACAACTTTTTTTTTTAAAAGGAACATAATACAAGTACACAAATATTACAACTTAACAATGCACTAAGTTGCATGACTAATTCCATTGGGGTACACAAGGTGACATTACTACACTAACCCATAACAACGATAGAAGATTAAACAATAATTAAACAATTGTGTAATCCCGTTCATTCTCATATCAACACTTAAAATATCCAGTAACAATAAAAATATTAATACCATAAGCACATATGACAATAAAAGAAGTTATGAAGATATAAAGTGTTACATATTTCGACAGATACAACTCAACATAACCAACTATAACAAGTGATCGTTCCTAAATGAATACATAGCCTGAATATACATTACATCCATATGATATTACAACACAACTGTCTGAAAATACATCTCAAAACCACATATACAAATTACATCAAGGTCATCCCAACACACGTGGGAGATGATACATCAATAAATACATTACATCTGAGGTATAAGCATACATCTGGTACAAAGAACACTGGATCAACAACATCTGCCAAAACCCTGCAATAAAAGATACATCTGCAACTAAATAGGGAACCCAATGGGGTGCGAAGCACGTTCCACCCAACCACCCCCGTGCTGGGAGTAGACAAGGAAGGATCCCCGACCAAGCACGTCTAACAGTAACACAATACTAACTCTAGATAGACAACTTAACATCAAAGACCATAGAAACTAAACAATGATAAATCCAAAAGGTACAACAACAAACCACTTTAGTACATAACAATAAACCACTTTCCAAAATTACAACTAGTCACAACCACAACATCAATAAAACTCAAGACATAAAATTACAGACTACTTCCAACAATAACCAATGACAAATCAATAAATCACTTTCCAAAATTACAACATCAAAACACGAAACACATTATCATTAAATCTCAAATCATAATATCAAGGACAACTCATTAAACCACTTCCAGAGGACTTCAACAAAACAACAAAAATAGAATGTTAGAGGAGAGTGTCATCGCATGGCTTAACATGGATTATCCAAATAACCTATCACAAGGTGCCGCCTCCATCTCTACATGGATTATCCTAACAACCTAGCAAAGGTGTCGCCTCCATCTATGGTTCTCCTGATAGCCTATCTCAAGGCACCGCTCCATAGGGTTACTCATGCAGAATCGTAAACCTTTCGTGGAGACAAGGCAACGATCTTGCCAACCATGGCCTTCTTGGTCCCCTTTAGTCTGTGATAGCACTAACAGGTGGACGAGGCATCAAAATTATCTTATTAGTGTTTAAACCCCACCCATGGTTTATTACTTAGGTTATCATTGATTAATCTAACTCTACGTGGGTTACCCTGATAGCCCCTTTGTGCACCGGCCCCCACTAGAGCCACTCTCTCTAAACACTCAACACAAACAAAATCTCCAACACAACAGGATTGTACCAACAAGAATTACTGAACCGATAATTGGATCAACCATGAGGCATAACCCTCTCGCCCAAAATCATATGTATAATGTTCACAAACGGTACAATCCAAGTGCACATTAACATCACCACCCCAAAACCAAAATAGAAGAACAATCATCAAATTGCGAGGTCGAATATAACTCACAGTGTCCCCACCTCTGGAAGTTCCTAAACAATAACTTAATTCCCTAAAGCAAGATAACTAACCCAGGGGTTCACTCGCAAAACATAACCTCGAATAAAAGAAAATCACAATTAAATTAAACAAATAATCTTGAGAGAAAGCAACTACACAACAATACCACCAAACTTTTTAAATAGACAACAATTTTTCCACAATTGAATAAATCGATTACTCGGGAAGATTCGATTCGATTCAAACACAAAATTTATTTATCGTTTACACAATTACATTACCACATTGCAATTTTCTTAAAATTATCATTTTAACTTCATCAACACAACATATGATTATATATATATATATATATATATATATACAATAAAACCTATAGATTAAAAATCATTACATAAAAATATATATTATCAAAATTTATAAAATCTCGTTATGAAAATTATTATATATATACATATACATATATATATATATAATTATATTATAAATCATATTTGAATTATAAAAAAAATCTAATTTAAACAAACTCAAACAAATGAGTTTAATTTATTTTTAATAAAAAGAAACCTTTTAAAAACAAACACCCCCACTGCCTGTGGTGCATAGTACTGCAACTGCCTATGGTGCTGCGTACCACAGAGTGGCAGGCCCGCAGCCCCACTCGGCTGCGTATTGCAGCCCTCGGCTACTGTGCGCAGCCGGGTGTGGCTGCGTACCCTGGTACCGGGGGCCAGGGGTGGTACGGTACCCGCCAACCACTCCCACCCAAAATTTAATATTAAATAATTTTTTTTATTTATTATTTTTTTTAATAAGTTTTCTATTATTTATTTCATTTCATAAATTTAAAAAAAAACTTTCAATTGCAGATTTCAAATTCTGAAAAAATGAAAATAAATATAAATACTTTTATATATATTTTTATTTTTATTTTATTTTTCGAAAATACCTCTAATCATGGATATCTGTGCAGTACCCAGAGTACATAGGTCCGCAACTATGTAGGTTACAAAATAAGACAAACTATATAAAAAAAAACATAAATTTATTTATTTATTCTATATCAACATATATATATTTATGCAAAATTTATAACATAAGTAATATGAACATTCATATTTTCACACTAGATATAAAATGAATCAAACAATTAATTCAATCCACAATGAGCGTAATTTTCTTTTCAACAATAAATTCAACAATTATATTGAAGAAGTTTTGAAATTTCTACTATAGTCTTCCTACCAAAGAATTCAAGGGTTTTAATCTGAACAAGTTTTCAAATCACATAACTTCTTTCAATGAATTTTCTTTTAAGCACAGTAAACTAGATTTTGTTTATAAAAAAATAAGATAATAATAAATAACAGAAGAAAACCTGGAGTCCTTCGTTTGTTGAAGAATCCCTTCTGTAGCCTCCTTTCGATTTCCTCCTGCAGTTCTCTTTTCAAATCTATCTTTTCTTCAAACCATTATCTTACCCAGAAGCACCCACAAAACTATTTTCTTTTCTTTTCTTTCTACAGATCCCCAAAACAACAGAGAAATCCCCTGTGTGAATAATTTCCACTTAAAAATAATAAATCAAAAAGAATCAATAAAGCTCTTCCGCTTTCTTTTCTCAAAAATCCTCTTTTCTTATTGGTCCTTTTTCTAGCTTTTAAAAGCACACTTATCTACAATTTTAATTAAAATAATTTATATAATCAAGATATTATCTGCACATGATTTTCTAATTTAATATTAATAAAAAGATAATATTTAATTATCCTCATCAATATTATTTTAAATAATTATTTACATTTTTAATTAACTAATTCACTTTTAAATTTACAAAATATTTAAATTTAATATTTTACCAACTCACAATTAAATCAAATAACAAAGCAACATTAATTAATTATCTTATAAAATAAGATTAATTAATTAAACACTAACCATAAATTAAATAAATACTCAACAATCAAACTACACAACAACAAGGACATAACTTCAGTCATGACACAACCACTTACAACAAGACGATGGACTTGGGACGGGGACACTTCCAAATCTACTCCCTTTTTCAACATTTTACCCATTATGCTAATTTAATGCTCGCCCTTTCCTGCCAAAGCAGGTGGAATTGAGACTTATTCCTGCAATCCTGCATCCAAATAAACGACAAGTAGCACATGTATATATAATCAAAAATATCATAACGTGAGAAGGAATTGCAGCATCGCAGGGCACTCGTGAACGAGTGATGCTACACTGTCCTCTCACCTAAGCTATTCTAACAATTTCAATATCAATGATGAAATAACATTCTAAACAAACTGATCATATGATAACATGATTACCTATCTACTGCATCATAATATAATATTGAATCCAATTAACATCATCATAGAATCATCACATCGACATATAAAACATTAAGGAGAAACCATTGCATACACAAATAATCTAAACAACATACAGAGTATCATAAATCATCATAATAATGTCACACACATCAATTAACTAAACTATGCATCTACACACACTAGGTCGGTGAATTAGTCACCATCACAAAACAGTATCACACTAATGTATAAAAGTATCAAATAGTAGCAAATAGTATTAGCAACATGGGGGTATTACATCCTCCCCCCCTAGGACATGACTTACTCCTGGAAGCCATTAAATAGATAAGAATAAGCACACAACAAGCACACAAAGAACACACCACAAACCACACACATGAAATGACACGCTCCTATGAGTACGAGCAGTTAAGTCAACACAATGGGCTCATAGTGTCCCAGTGTGCGAACCTACACTCTGATACCAAGCTATCACACCCCGCCGTGGAAACCCTAAAAGAACTTAATAAAGATGCAACAACTTTTTTTTTAAAAAGGAACATAATACAAGTACACAAATATTACAACTTAACAATGTACTAATTTGCATGACTAATTCCATTGGGGTACACAAGGTGACATTACTACACTAACCCATAACAACAATAGAATATTAAACAATAATTAAACAATTGCGTAATCCCGTTCATTCTCATATCAACACTTAAAATATCTAGTAACAGTAAACATATTAATACCATAAGTACATATGACAATAAAAGAAGTTATGAAGATATAAAGTGTTACATATTTCAATAGATACAACTCAACATAACCAACTATAACAAGTGATCATTCCTAAATGAATACATAGCCTGAATATACATTATATCCATATGATATTACAATACAACTGTCTGAAAATACATCTCAAAACCACATATACAAATTACATCAAGGTCATCCCAACACACATGGGAGATGATACATCAATAAATACATTACATCTGAGGTATAATCATACATCTGGTACAAAGAACACTGGATCAACAACATCTGCCAAAACCCTGCAATAAAAGATACATCTGCAACTGAATAGGGAACCCAACAGGGTGCGAAGCACGTTCCACCCAACCACCCCTATGCTGGGAGTAGACAAGGAAGGATCCCTGACCAAACACGTCTAACAATAACACAATACTAACTCCAGATAGACAACTTAACATCAAAGACCACATAGAAACTAAACAACGATAAATCCAAAAGGTACAACAACAAACCACTTCAGTACATAACAATAAACCACTTTCCAAAATTACAACTAGTCACAACCACAACATCAATAAAACTCAAGACATAAAATTATAGACTACTTCCAACAATAACCAATGACAAATCAATAAATCACTTTCCAAAATTACAACATCAAAACAAAAAACACATTATCATTAAATCTCAAATCATAATATCAAGGACAACTCATTAAACCACTTCCAGAGGACTTCAACAAAACAACACAAATAGAATGTTAGAGGAGAGTGTCATCGCATGGCTTAACATGGATTATCTAGACAACTTATCACAAGGTGCCACCTCCATCTCTACATGGATTATCCTGACAACCTAGCAAAGGTGCTGCCTCCATCTATGGTTCTCCTGACAGCCTATCTCAAGGTGCCGCTCCATAGGGTTACTCATGCAGAATCATTAAAATTTCGTGGAGACAAGGCAATGATCTTGCCAACCACGGCCTTCTCGGTCCCCTTTAGTCTGTGATAGCACTAACAGGCGGAAGAGGCATCAAAATTATCTTATTAGTGTTTAAACCCCACCCATGGTTTATTACTTAGGTTATCACTGATTAATCTAACTCTACGTGGGTTACCCTGACAGCCCCTTTGTGCGTCGGCCCCCGCTAGAGCCACTCTCTCTAAACACTCAGCACAAACAAAATCTCCAACACAACAGGATTGTACCAACAAGAATTACTGAACCAACAATTGGATCAACCATGAGGCATAACCCTCTCACCCAAAATCATATGTATAACGTTCACAAACGGTACAATCCAAGTGCACATTAACATCACCACCCCAAAACCAAAATAGAAGAACAATCATCAAATTGCAAGGTCGAATATAACTCACAGTGTCCCCACCTCTGGAATTTCCTAAACAATAACTTAATTCCCTAAAGCAAGATAACTAACCCAGGGGTTCACTCGCAAAACATAACCTCGAATAAAAGAAAAATCACAATTAAATTAAATGAAGCAAGCAACTACACAACAATACCGCCAAACTTTTTAAATAGACAACAATTTTTCCACAATTGAATAAATCGATTACTTGGGAAGATTCGATTCGATTCAAACACAAAATTTATTTATCGTTTACACAGTTACATTACCACATTGCAATTTTCTTAAAATTATCATTTTAACTTCATCAACACAACATATGATTTTATATATATATATATATATACATATATATATATATATATATACGTTTTATACGTATATGCATACATATGTATATATATATATACATAATATATATATATATACATATGTATATATACATATATACATATACATATATATATATATATAATTATATTATAAATCATATTCGAATTATAAAAAAATCAAATTTAAACAAACTCAAACAAATGAATTTAATTTATTTTTAATAAAAAGAAACCTTTTAAAAACAAACGCCCCCACTGCCTGTGGTACATAGTACCACAGCTGCCTATGGTGCTGCGTACCACAGAGTGGCAGGTCCGCAGCCCCACTTGGCTGCGTACTACAGCCCTCGGCTGTTGTGTGTAGCCAGGTGTGGTTGCGTACCCTGGTACCGAGGGCCAGGGGTGGTACGGCACCCGCCGACCACTCCCACCCTAAAATTTAATATTAAATAATTATTTATTTATTTATTATTTTTTTAATAATTTTTCTATTATTTATTTCATTTCATAAATTTTTAAAAAAACTTTCAACTGTAGATTTCGAATTCTGAAAAAATGAAAATAAATATAAATACTTTTATATTTTTATTTTTATTTTTATTTTTGTTTCGAAAATACCCCTAATCATGGATATCTCTGCAGTACCTACAGTACATAGGTTTGCAACTATGTAGGTTACAAAATAAGACAAACTATATAAACAAAACATAAATTTATTTATTTATTCTATATCAACATATATATATATATATATATTTATGCAAAATTTATAACATAAGTAATATGAACATTCATATTTTCACACTAGATATAAAATGAATCAGATAATTAATTCAATCCACAATGAGCGTAATTTTATTTTCAACAATAAATTCAACAATTATATTGAAGAAGTTTTGAAATTTCTACTATAGTCTTCCAACCAAAGAATTCAAGGATTTTAATCTGAACAAGTTTTCAAATCACATAACTTCTTTCAATAAATTTTCTTTTAAGCACAGTAAACTAGATTTTGTTTATAAAACAATAAAATAATAATAAATAATAGAAGAAAACCTAGAGTCCTCCGTTTTTTGAAGAATTCCTTCTATAGCCTCCTTTTGATTTCCTCCTGCAGTTCTCTTTTCAAATCTATCTTTTCTTCAAACCATTATCTTACCCAAAAGCACCCACAAAACTATTTTCTTTTCTTTTATTTTTACAGATCCCCAAAACAACAGAGAAATCCCCTGTGTGTGAATAATTTCCACCTAAAAATAATAAATAAAAAAGAATCAATAAAGCTCTTCCGCTTTCTTTTCTCAAAAATCCTCTTTTCTTATTGGTCATTTTTCCAACTTTTAAAAGCACACTTATCTACAATTTTAATTAAAATAATTTATTTAATCAAGATATTATCCGCACATGATTTTCTAATTTAATATTAATAAAAAGATAATATTTAATTATCCTCATCAATATTAATTTAAATAATTATTTACATTTTTAATTAACTAATTCACTTTTAAATTTACAAAATATTTAAATTTAATATTTTACCAACTCACAATTAAATCAAATAACAAAGCAACATTAATTAATTATCTTATAAAATAAGATTAATTAATTAAACACTAACCATAAATTAAATAAATACTCAACAATCAAACTACACAACAAGGACATAACTTTAGTCATGACACAACCACTTACAAGACGACGGACTTGGGACGGGGACACTTCCAAATCTACTCCCTTTTTCAACATTTTACCCGTTGGGCTAATTTAATGCTCGTCTTGTCCTGCCGAAGCAGGTGGAATCGAGACTTATTCCTGCAATCATGCATCCAAATAAATGTCAAGTAGCACATGTATATATAATCAAAAATATCATAACGTGAGAAGGAATTGCAGCGTCGTAGGGCACTCATGAATGAGTGATGCTACACTGTCCTCTCACCTAAGCTATTCTAACAATTTCAATATCAATGATGAAATAACATTCTAAACAAACTAATCATATGATAACATGATTACCTATCTACTGCATCATAATATAATATTAAATCCAATTAACATCATCATAGAATCATCACATCGACATATAAAACATTAAGGAGAAACCATTGCATACACAAATAATCTAAACAACATATAGAGTATCATAAATCATCATAATAATGTCACACGCAACAATTAACTAAACTATGCATCTGCACACACCAGATCGGTGAATTAGTCACCATCACAAAACAGTATCACACTAATGTATAAAAGTATCAAATAGTAGCAAATAGTATTAGCAACATGGGGGTATTACACCAAAAATATCTCTTATTTCACCCATACCCACAAAATGTTGTGAAGAGTCTTTTACCTATGATGTATCATCCACCCAAGGATCATGTTAAGAGGAGGCTCTTGAGGATAACAAAAGTTACTCTAAATTGAGTCAGGATCAAGAATCCCTATCCCCATAGTTTCACCAAGAGCTAAGGGACATCTTCCAAACCATCTTAACCTTCAAATATGTCCCCGATATCACCTCTGAGATGTTTCTTTCTGATGGGAATATAGAAATTCTTCAACCAAAACAAGAATATCCCTTGATATTCCTACACAAGAGCAAGTGACAATTGAGATTCATGACTCTTACAATGATTATGCATCATCAACATCTTTTGAGTCAACATCAACATCTTTTGAAGCAGTATCAAAAGATAATGATGTCATGGAATCAAAGCAAATAGTTCATACTCCTAAACAAAAATAACCCGTAGCAATATCATGTGTTCATGACAAGTCCTATTTGGTGGCTATGGATCAGGGGATAACTTATTAGGGAAAATTATTAGGTATTGATAATACGTTCCCAATGCTGGGTAAATCTTTTCTACAACAAACATCAACATATGGGGCACAAAGGATCATTATGGTGAAAATGCAATCAATGCTACAACTAGTTGTATCATGAGTTGGCATTCACCCATCATCTCATACACAAATTGGGACCAATGTAAAAAGAAAAATTCCTATCAAAGAAAGGTGAAGATCATCAAAGAAAATGAAGCAGTAAAGCAAAAAGGACACGTTAAATACAAATGGATACCAAAGAAAAATATCCATCAAAAGAGTCCTCAAATAAAAAATTAGGCTTCTCAAGCAAGGAACAAAGTATATCTAGTGGTTGGTCCTAATTCCATGAAAACCTCCATCTCCACCCATCATCACTCATCTTCCCAAGTTTGGAGAGTCAAAGGTTCCAAACCATCAACCAATCCATCTCATATTTCTTCATACATGCCACTATACACTCCATTCACATTATCCAATTCTCATATTGATTATGTGTTGGTAGCTACCCTCATCATAAGGATTCTAAAGGAACTTTATCACGATGTGCACACACAAGGTTAATTTTGGTATCCACAAGGCAAATCAGAATCCTTCAAGGTTGCATTCAAGTGCTCATATTTTAGCAAAGTAGCTTTTTCAAGCAAGATATCATTGGAACATTATGATAGTGGCCTCTACTTTAGTTCCACTAGGTGGTTCAACATGAGGGTAAAATCTTCAAAAAATCAAAAAAAACATAAAATGAAAAAAAAATAAAAAAATCAAGAAAATAGTAAAGATAAAATATTCCTCCAATGAAAACCACTACGGTGGCACTTTGGGTAAGTAGTATGATGAAAACTTGGAAAAAATGCATCATGAGTAGAATCGAGTGTCTATATGATCCTTCCAGACAGAAGCATCTCATCCTTTTCATGATAAATCCAATGTTTCCTCCATCTATCCAATACAAATTCATCCAAATATTCCAGTTTATCTTGATCTTGGCAAAGATTAAGTGTGTACTTCAACTCTACTCATGGAATTTTTTTGATAGTCTCTTTACCATTTTTTATCTCATGAAGTCCCATAGCCTATATCTAGCAAGATAAAACTCTATAAAACTCTTCGCATATACATTACCTATCTTGGTTATCCATTGCATTATGAAACATTGCTTAGAACTGGGGTCAGGTTATTGCACTCTTATTTTTAAATAACTCTTGATCCATGTCTTTTATCTCACAAATGTGACATTGACATCATGATCTAGGTATCGTTTGCCTCAAAATATCATCAAAAAAATCCAAAAAAAATCATAAAATCTCATCAAAAATCTTAAAAATTTGTAAAGCAATCATTAGAAAATCCAAAAAAAATTGCAAAATCTTGTACAGCTAGAATCTGAAAACATTTAGAAAATTGGAAAGGCAAAATCCAAAACATCCAAAAAAATCAAAAACCCTAAAATGGTCGAACATCAAAAATAAAAAAATGGTACCCTTATTGAACTACGTTGTCTCTGAGCTTGAACATAGGCAAGGCCATCATTGATGTGCCCCCGAGACACCCTAGGTTAATCCTTTAAGAGTCTGTCATAATAAACTAAATTTTCCATGACTATTCATATCTTCATCTTGTTAATAGGTCAAGTCAGTCGAACTACGTGGTCTCTGCGTGTATAACGTAGGCAAGTCTTATCTTTGATCAGCTCCTGGGACCCCTAGGATAGGTCTTTTAGCTTAGGCTCTTGGTCAAACTTCTCAAAAATCTAAAAAATCCAAATATCCAAAAATCCCCAAAACATTCAAAAAACTAGAAATCCAAAAACACTTGAAAATTGGAAAACGCAAAAATAGTAGAAAACATTCAAAACCCCTAAAAAAACTCAAATATCTCAAGAAAACCTTAAACATCCTCAAATAATCTGAAAATCCTAAGCATCCACATAAAATTTCAAAAAGATAAAAAACAACCTCAAAAAATCTAGAAAATACCAAAAACATTGAAATATTTCAAAAAATCCAAAACCACACATCTCATCTCGCTTTCACCCGCAATAAAATTTCACCCATAATAAATCAATTCTCACCTTCACCCTTTGGAAAAATAAGTATAAAACAAGCATATAAAGTTGTAAAGTGCAAACCTAATTGTCAAAATCTAAAGTCTAAATCATAGGTAAATACATCAGTGAAAAGTTTATATCAATGGCTCATCTTAGCATCATCTTCCTAACATCAAACAACCCCTAATCAAAATTTCCTAGGATGTATCCTTCATGTGATGGACATTAGTATTATACATCACCTTAGGTAAACTTAAACTAGGCAAGAGATATGGATAACACCGACTATTTGTCTTTGATCTTTTCTTATGATTTATCTTAATAACCCATTCCAAGGACCTCTCAATGATGTCTCTCAAAATGATTTAGAGAGAAAGGAATGGGACATTGATCATTATATTTCATTTTTGTGCTTGTGGATACTCTTGTAAAATAATCTTGGTCCATACTTTCCTAGTCATGTGTAGGAAGGCCATTTAGGGTATGTTGTTGACTATTGTGTATGCTTTGGTCCAATATATTCTAAGCTTCTAACTTGCATTCCAATGAGGTTTTTGTATGTCAAGATGTGAACCAGAACTATCCTATCTATTTTCCAAGTCAAATTACATTACACTAGATACAACATCATCCTAGTTATTAATACCTTGATGCATCATGTCTATTTGTTATATTAAACAATAAGGAATGACGAAAAATACCAATCTTGAAATGTGAGAAACTCATCATCTTGCATTCATCCTCATTATGCGTGTCTCGTCACCATCTCTAATAAATTCTTGGTGGATCATAGACTTGTTGGATCTTTTGAAGAAATCATTAAAATAAATGGTCAATCCATTCATCTTATTCATCTTATTCTTCTATCTTTACTTATAATTCTATCCAAGCATCAAATCTATGTGATGTACATCGACATATACATGAGGCTACCCATAGTCGATGATTGTCTATACATCATGAAATTTGTCTACATCAACATTTGAGCTTTCCAAGAACTATTTTTCATCCTCTTTACTAGCAATTCCTCTTCCACTGGGGCACAATGGGGCATCTATATCATGTTTAGCTTAATAATCTAAAAAGTTGCAGCTCTTTAATTCAAAAGCAACATGAAATCTCAAGCATTTCAAGCATAAGTCTGATTTCCACCTATCGTGAGCTTGATCAAAACACGTTATTCTATGATCAATCTCTCAAGGGGGAACCAACCACCTTTTGATCATATCGATGCCAAATCATCTAACAAATTTTTTTCCTAGCCTTAATAGCAAATCTTGACCAATCTATCAAATCAACCATCATTGGGATATATCGTTCCCTATCAATCCTCATGTTATTCAACACAATCCTTGCATTTTTATGAATCCTCAATAATGTTATCAATCAATCAATCAGATCAATCAACTTTAGCTTGTCTATCAACATCTCAAAGAGATCATCGATATCCATTTTGCATCGAAATCATCATTAGTCTTTGAACCAATGCAACAAGTACATTGCTTCAAAGAGGGGGAAAATGTAGACACTTAAAAATGTCTTGATGGATCACATTGGCTAACTAACATCATTTCATCTTGAAACCCATCCTCTTGTTGCTTAATTAATTGAATCATTTTCATCTATTAACATAATTCATCAAATTGGGTTAATTCACCCCCCTTTCATGCTAACATTTCATCTCATTAAATTAAATAGATCATGGTATTTAATTTAATTTCCTAAGTCATCTTATTTAATCAAATAATCCTAAGTTATTTAATTAAATATCATTTCATCTCTCCCCTCAATTTATTAAATTATTTAATTTAATAAATAACACTTTAATTCCTCCAAATACCCTAATTGCATGATTAAACCTTGTTTAATTAGCAATTAAACTATTTTTCCTCTAAAAGGTGAATATTCCTTATCCCTTTTTTGCATAATTAAGAATTTCTTTTAATTTGAAAAATTCCTTTAATCCTCACCCAAATGAATATTCTTATTCCTCCATCATTTGAAAAAGGGATATTTTCACTTAGCTTCTAATGCAAGTTTTACCTTTAACCTTTTGAAAAGTCACCTTTGACTATGTGAGTAGGTTAAAAGTGTGTTTGTTTGAAGCAAATGCAAGCCCTTGATTAAATCCCATCATGCATTCTCATCCATTGTTGAGAATCCATGATCCATGCCTCTTCTTTTTTTCATGTTTGACCGTTGATTGATCTTTTTGATCTCAACCCTCCATTTCTCATTTTCTCTCCTATAAATAAAGCACTATTTGGAGACAAATGGATCCATATTTTTTAGAGCAAACGTATGCTATTGAAACTCATCCCATCCATCTTTTAATTGCAAACTTATGTAGTTGAATTTACTTGGATCCACACTTACAATTTACTCACTTTTAGCTTGTTTTATTTTATTTATAATTGCATAATAGCTTAAAGCATCCATTAATGGCTTCCATGCATCCATCTTAGTTTGTGTATGAATTAGGGTTTCCATCTTTTATCTTAGAATTAGCTTAGATTAGCTTAGCAATTGCATAATTAGTTCACTTTTAGCATAGGATCATGTTAATTTAGCTTTCATCGTGTTTAATTTAGCATAAATTAGGTTTTCATCCATTTATCACAATGGTTTCATTGATTCTCTTCCATAGAATCGATTGAAACAAAATCACTAATCATGGGATTGGGAAAGGGTCATTGTTCCACATCAACATGACACCAATTCCAAAACATGATAAGTTTCAAATGGATTATAATAGGAATTTAACTATTTTGGTAGTTTGTAACTTTCAGTTTGTATAAATGCTTTGATTCATCATGGATCAAGCATAATCGACCCACCTTGATGATCCTCATCTCACAGATTCCCTGTGCCTTCTTGTCCAACTTTAGCCAATATTAATTAGACATTCTAAATGGATTTGTATCTTTTTAAAAAACCCTCCACTAATCTCTTTCTTCAAGAAGATATTCCATCTTCAACTTCTACATTTCATACCCTATACCATTGAATTTCTCAATATCCAAACAAGAGGTGAAGGCCACATTTTTCAATCCTTAATTTTTTTTAAAACCACACAAAGAAAAGTCTCCTTCATATAATATCTAATCACTATAACATCCTTTGTATAATTAATAGTTGTTATTTGACATTAATATCTTCTAAAATTATATTAGGGTGTATTTATAACTATCCTATCATAATAGTAGCCTCTAGATATTTGCAAATAATTATTTAACATTAAATTAGTCTAATATGAATTGATTCTTCAACCTTATAAGGCCTATTTATCAATATCCTAGCACATTGGTAGCCCAATACATATTGAGAAAAAAATAGTGAACAATAAAAATGAGGATATAACATAAAGTGTCCACATATTACTATCATAAAATGATAGGCATCTAATTAACTATCAACTATGAAATGTAACATGGATAAGTTCACTTATAAAACTAGCACATATGACATAGATATACTTGGAGAAACCCTTTTAGGAAAAAAATCCATCAACAAAGGTATACTAAGATTGTATTAATCAAGAATAAATCTCTACAACAATACAATCCACTCTACCTTATTTAATTTGGTAGAATTTTGGTAGTATAACATTACCTACAAGTAACCCATTCATTATATTTATTTTTATGAGTTAAATATGTAACATTCTCTCAAGTGACAACCTTTTATAACACAAACTTCCCATTCTCTACCATCTTGGAAAAGAAGTGATACTATACATTGACTTTCCTAGTATGAGTATGGTACATGGGATTCCTAAACCAAAAAATAACACACCAATTATTGCATCTAATTTGAACTAGTCTATAATCAAAATCAACTTTGTACCATAATACCTATAACCAAAATACCTCTTTATAGGCATTTGTAAAAACCATATACTTAGCTTTAGTAGTGGAAAAATCAACCATGGTTGTCTCTTAATCATCCAACTAACAAAAACACCAAATAGAGAATACACATAGCCACTAGTGAACATTTGACTATCCAAGTCACCCAACTAATCAAAATAAAAAATACATGCATTTTCAATTAATTTACTACATTATTAGAACCATGATAACATAAATATTAATCAAATTTTTTACAAATATCTAAATATCCTCTTTACACAAGTATTATTTCTCTATTAGGATTAGACATAAATCTACTAAGAACTCACACTACTTGGGAAATATCTAGTCTAGTAAATATAATTGCATACATTAGGATAGCACCAAATCTAGCATAAGATGTATTATACATATCCTATACATCATCATCTAATTTATCTTACATATCCAATGAATACTTATACTCATTGTTTTACAATCATGCATAGCAAACTACCAAAAAATAACATCAACACACTTACTCTGATTAAGCCAAAGCTTTCTATAAACTTGGGCCCTACTAATTTCCATTTATAAAATGAAAATTTCCACCCCAAGATCCTCATTTCAAATGCACTAGAAGGTTGATTCCTAAGCTTCCCAATCATGGCCTTGTTACCAATTATCATTTTATTGACATAAAAGATAATAATTAGAATTTAATCATCAATATATATAATGCATGCATTCTAATTTTTTTCGTCTAACAAAACCCAACTTTAAGAAAATACATCAAAAATTTGACACCACATTTGAGCTAGTTGTTTAAAACCATACAAATGTCATTTTATCTTGAAAACCAAAGTTTCTTTATCTTTTTCCTCAAACTCATCTACCGTCACATATAAATTTACTCTTCAAGATCCCCATGAATGAAAGTAATTTTAATTTCCATTTTCTCAATTTAAAAATTACAAGCTATAGAAATAGGCAATAATAACCTAATGGAAGATACATTAGCATTGAGAGAGAAAATTTCACCAATATCAACATGCTCTCTAGGAATATACCTTAGCGACTAACATGTATTTTTACCTCTCTAATCGACCATCTACACCAATTATTTTTCTACACCTACTTGAAACCAAACGGTTTTCTTCCCTAAGGAAAGCTTACAAGATACTAGGTGTCACATTTATCCAAGGCCATCATCTCTTCCTACTTGTCCTTGACCCAAGAATCACGCTTCTTTAAATAGAAATCATCCTTACAAGATATTGACTTGTCACTAGTACATAACAAAGAAATTACAAAACAAAAATTAGTGGGATATAACTATTATTTGGGTTTCATTATAATATGGATCTTCTCAAGAATAGAGTAAAGTATTCTTCTTGTTGCTTTGCATTCTCACCCTACTGAAAGATCTCATTTAAATATTTTCTTCCTCTCCACCCTCTGATCCATCATTATATTCTTCAACATGTGCATCCTATTTTTTGACCTTAGTCTCAAAATTTACTATTTACCTTACTTTTCCTTTGGCTATAGAAGAATTGAAAATACTCTAAGTTCCCAAAAAATCACTCTTTTAAAATAAATCATTTTCTAGGTTAGCATAATTCCAAAGCTTATTAATTTTTACATTCTCACCATAACCATCAAAGATGTGAATTTAGTCTTTTGAATCCAATGTAGATCATTTTAATTAGGTACATTAATGAAAGCATCATAAATAAATACCATTAAATGTAAAATAGAAGGTTTATTACATGTCCACACTTCATAATATGTCTTGTATACAAGATATAAAAATGGATATTAGTTAATTAATTAGTAGGCACTACTCACAACCTCTACTAAAAAGTGAAAATCCAACTATCTAACATTCATCATAATTTTGACTCTTTCTATTAAGGTTTGGTTTATCCTATTTTCAACCCAATTCTATTGACGTGTATAAGGAGTATTCTTTTTCCAAACAATATCCACATGTCTATAGAAATCATGAAATTCCCTTGAGCAATATTTTCCACTATTATTTGATCTCAACCCACTTTTTAATCCAACTATTTCTTTACTAGATCCTTAAAATTCTTAAATTTAGAGAAAATTTTAGATTTAGAAATACAAAAATAAATTATTCAAGTTTATTAGAGTAATCATCAATAAATGTAGCATAATAGTGTGATTTACCCATTGAACCAACATCTACTTGTCCAAACACATTCAAATGAATTACTTATAATAATCCATTTTCTCTATTACTCACAAAAAGAAATTAAACTCTATTATTTTTTTCAAAAATAAATGCTCATACAAATAAAAATACTTATTAAAGTAAATAGTCACAATTTCAAGATAATTTTCACCAATATGAACCAAATATTGGTGCCATAATATACACAAACTTTTAGATTTTCTAGTTACATTGGTAGAGTTGCAAAATATGGAGGCATCAAGCATAAACAATTTCCCACACCATGAGCCTCTAGCCACAATTAGATTTCCTTTAACCAACTTATAACTAAAATGTCACACTTACTCCATAATCATTTAACATAGATATAGAAAGAAAATTTATTGTTGTAGACACATAAAAATGTCCTAGACCTGCAAACCATATTTTTCTATGTCTTATCATATTTCGTCCTTGGTCCACTTTCGACTATTAATTAAATAATTCATAATTATTTAATTAATTCATGTCATTTTATTCCTCTTGATTATTTAAATAAATAAATTTTATTTATTTATTTAATATGTCACTAATTGTCTAATGACTTTCCATAATTAAATAAATTTCTTAATTTATTTAATTATCTTTGTCCACCAATTTCTTCCTGATTATTTAAATAGACAAATTTTATTTATTTATTTAAATACGCCATTAATTCTTAAAAGTATTCTTATAATTAAACAAATTCTTTAATTTATTTAATTATTGCCACCTTGACATCTCCTTCATTTTAAATAAAATTATTTATTTAAAATGTTCCCACTTTCCAATTTCCCTCTTTTAGTAAATAATTTAAATTAATTATTTACTGTCACATGACCCCACCTTTTGAATTAAATCAAATTTTAATTCAAAATAATCTTTTTCTTCCATATATCAAGTAATTCTAATATTATTTTATTTTCTAGCTCTCTTTTTTTGTGCCATTCTTATCTCTTTGTCGCATGCATTCTCAACCCTTGATTTGATCTTCTAGAAGGAAAATCTTGTCCATTCATTTCAAATTTGACCTAATGTTGCCCTAATCCTAATTTTGGGTTGTCATATTGAATCTTGTCCATTGATTCTAGGGCACTTGTCAATCTTCAATCTTGGTCATTCATCCAAAATTGCATTTTCTATAAAATGGAATTTTTTCTCTCATTTTGTCATCTCATGTTATCTAGACCTCATGCTACCTACATCTCATGCAATCTTGTCTTAGGAACTCTTGGCATCATAGCATTTTGGCATTTTGGCATACTTTAGTCATAATTCATAGTTGCTTACTAGTTGCATAGTTGCATAGTATTGCATTTCATATCAAATCCTTCAACATTTTTCTTTGGTCTTAGCATTGTCACATATTGCTCACTCAAAATCTAAGGGAAAACTACATATTGCAACAAGTTGAGAAGGTGTAATGGAGGTCAATCATGGAGGTTGAAGACTTAAGGTGATATCTTTCTTGTTTTCATGTTATTTCCTCCTTTGTGCTTCATTATTACTTTGGGTTATTATGTTTACGCACTAATTTGCTAACCTAAGAATTTCCCATAGTTACATTGGTGAACTTGATGTGAAAATCACAATTTTGTAGATTTCCTTACGAATTTTTATGTTTTTGCAGGTACAGGTGTAGAACGTTGCATTTGTTATTTTCTGAGATGCAAACATTATGTCACAACACATTTGATGTGCAGAGTGATGCATCCGCCATCGTGAGACACATTCGAATGACATAAAGTTGCATTTTCTCTATTGCAATGCATCTGATAGCTAGAACAACACATTCGTGGCTTCCTACACCACATTCATTGCTTCTTGCACCACATTTGTTGCTTCCTACACCGCATTTGTGGCTTCTTGCACTGCATTTGTTGCTTCCTACACCACATTTGTGGCTTCCTACACTGCATTTCATTGAGTTGAATTTGACAGAAAAAACAATGTATCTAACTAGTAAATTCTAGTGTACGGACCCAAGATGCATTTGTTGTGCAGAGTGATGCATTCACTTTGCTGTGATGCATTCGTCTGGTAAATTTTTGCATTCAGGTTTTTCCAGAATTTTCCTAATTTCTCATTGCAATCTAGTAGTCTAGAGGTTTTTTTGGTTACTAATCTATTGTTGTAGCATGTGGCATTTAATTTTCGAGGGTCCAAGACATTTTTTTGAGACTACTAACAAGTGTTTTTGTAGGTTCGATTGTCCATGGATTTTATTTTGAAACCTCTTGTGTTTGTTTTTAGATTATAAAACACTTCCATTGGTGCTCTAAAAAGAACATTTTCTTGTCTCACTTAGATCTAATTAGGAGGTTAAATAAATTTGCTTGATTGTGCTTGAAGGTGGTAGGTGATTATGCTCTCACCTTGTGCAAACTAGGTGATTAGAAAACTAGACCCATCTATTTTATGTGTCACCCCGATTCAATAATTGAAGTATCATCTCCCCTTTCACACTTGTGTGATCCTAGGTGTAAGAGAAATGGTTATTGACTCTAGGAATTGGGCCTTCCTTCGTGGGAAAGATTACTCACCCTAAGGCGACTCAAACTAACAATGAAGCTCTTTGGCCGAGCTACCCTCGACCGATATATAAATGTGAATCCTAATGGAAAACTTAGGATTACAAGTGCGGATGTGTCACAAAAACAAGTGAACTCCCCAAAACCCTATTAAGGATAACCTCTCACTACAACAAATCCCTATGATTTGCTCCATTTTTTGCTCCATTTTTTGCTTCCACCCACTATTTTAATGTATTTTTTACCAAATTTCTAAAAACATTGGTGCTATTTATCGAGATGGTGCTATTATTGGCATTTATTTACACCGATCAGGACAAGTCGGTGCTCATTTTTGCACTACTACACACAAACATTAGTGCTTCTTTTAGCGCCAATATTGGCTTCGAGTGTGGTGCCACTGTTAGCACCACATTTGGATTTAAGTTTAGCTTTGACTTTAGCACCACTTTTAGCTCTGACTTTAGCTTCAAGTTTAGCTTTGGGTTTAGCACCAGTTTAGATACCCCTATGTCAAAGAGACTTATTTATATGTGTCATCGATGATGTAAAATAGTGAAATGTCAACAAGATACATGCATATTGAGGAGAGAATCACTTATGTCACATCGACAAGGTATATCTACAAGTGCTCAGTGAAACACAACTCTTGGATATAATGAAGTAATGTCAATGATACATTGAGATATTGGTAAGACAAATAATATTTTCTCATCGACATTCCTCAAGTAATGATCAAAAGCATACACCACTATACTATCGGGAAGGTGAGCAACATATGTGGTAGAGTGGTATACACTGCAATCCTATAACAAGAAGCCTTGAGCAAGGTGGTAGTGCAGTAAACAACAAAAGGGAAGGGAAAAAAACCACCATACCATAAATATAATCACGAGTCTCCCCGACATGGAAGAGTTACACCAATATATAAATAAATACCACCAAAGGGAAATATTGATGAGACAGTGGCATATCAGCAAGAGATATTAAATTGTGTCATTGACACCGAAAACCAATATCAAAGGAACATAAGATCTAATGTCGATGAGACATTGAGATATCGATAGGACAAATAAGATTTTCTCATTAACACTCTTCAAGTAATGATAAAAAGCATACACCACTATACCGCCGAGAAGGTGAGCAACATATGCAGTAGAGTGGTATACCCCACAACCCTATATCAAGAAGCCTTGAGCAAGGTGGTAGTGTGGTAATAGCAAAAGGGAAGTGCAAAACACTACCATACCACAACGAGTATAATAAGAGATGACAGTAGTACAGTAATTGTGGCATCATTAAAATTTACAACACTAAATGCAACAAATCACGTCACTCACAATCCATTTGAATATAGCCCACCAAAATACTCTAAAACTATAATAAACATACTCTAAATTTTTTTTCGAAATCTTATTTTCAGGCATAGCCCACTAGAATGGATTTTTCATTTTAATAAACATACAATAAAACCTTTGTTGAAACCTTATTTTTAGGCGTAGCCCACCAAAATGGAGAAGTGTTTCAATAAAGAATGCCAGAGAATGGTAAGGAGATGTGCATGATAGGAGGCATATGATTCATTATTGTTTATCTCATTCCTGATCTGATCAACAAGGGTTACAATGTTCACGCTACTATTTGTAATCTAGATATTTAATTGACATATGTTTGCATAATCTCAAATTCCTTTAGATGCTTTTGAAGTATCAATGTATCCTATATAGGGTTTAGGATGACTTCTTTTAATTAAAAAAAATAAATCAGATGCTTTTGAAGTATCAATGTGTCCTATATAGGGCTTAGAAGAATTTCTTTTAATTTTAAAAAATAAATAAATGATGTATTTTCCTATGTTTAGATAATGTAGAGATCTCCTAAATCTGCCCTAGCACACTGTCCTCTTTCACACTATGTTCATTACTCTAGCTACTAGGGTTTTTCATTTGACATCTTTAATATCTTCATGATAGTGGCTTTTAAATAGATCTTAGTCTTTGCTTTAATTTTTATCATGGTAACCCTTGAGTTCCATAATCCACCTTCAATCTCTTCTAAGAATGTTGTCTCAAGCTAGACTACATAATATGCATATAAAGCAACTCCTTCATACTTGCCATTGTTCCAAACCACCACTCAAGGCCTTGCTTAAAATGTTGCCTCCATAAGCACAATAGCATGTTTTAAAATCATGGTTTCCAATGATTGACCATTAAGGTCACTACTTTCATCAAGATACAATGAAATTTTTGTCTTCAAACTTAAGGCATTATGAAAGATAACATTGTGAATATTTTGTTATGTACAATATGATTTTCTTGCACATTTATTGCTTTGCTAATTGCCTTTAAGACTAGATATTGCACCATCATCTGCAATCTCAAACAACTCACTCACTATCACTTGAAGATTCCTTTCATGAGCATCCTTGTATGAAATCAAACTATGCCCTATAGACTGCCTACTTACTTACTAATATAGGGGATTCATTGTTTCATGGTATTTTGAGTTTTATTTAGAAGGGGTTAACATGTGGCATTTTTATGTGTAGGAAGAATAGATTGTGATGCAACGTTTGGGTATGGACGGTTCAAGAAAAATTGGATTTCTATCGGTGTCATAACCAGGTTGGATTGTACCTTGAGTCAGTTTGAAACACTTCTGGGTGTTTTCAATTGGGAGTAGAACTTGAGTGTAGGAATTTCCAAATATCTGATGGAGGAAGTTCCTAAATTCTAAAGATAAAATCATAAATCTACTTATCCAGTTTCTAATCTAACCTGACATCTTTAATATCCGATAGAGAAAGTTTATACATTCTAAGATAAAATCATAAATCTACTTGTCTTTGTACAATTGCTCATTTGAATTGTTTCTTTAATAGTTTTAGGGCCACGTCCATGTACATATCTTCTTCTTTTGCTAGTTGAATGCTTAGGCTCTTTATTTGCTCCAATCTCCATCTAAAATAATCAACAACATGCATTAATTTATGATTGTACCTTGAGCCGGTGTGAAACACTTCTGGGTGTTTTCACTCCGAAGCAGAACTTGTGTGTAGGAATTTCCAAATATCTGATAGAGGAAGTTCCTACATTCTAAAGATATATTCTATGAAACATTCTTTATTTTCTATGAAACAGTGTATATATTCTTGTACTTGTAAATATTCTTTTACTATTATGTCTATTAAAGAAAACATAGTTTGAATAAAAAATGCTTCACCCTTTTTTGTAAGTGAGTATGTGAATCATTGTTTAAGGAAAAATATTATAGTGTTTAATTTTTTAGTTTACTAGTTTCAAATCTTCATTTTCTATGTATATAAAATTGTATGTGATCTTTATCTCTAATGACATAAAACAGTAATGTCATTAGAATTAGGGTTTTCAATTTCAACACCATCATTGTCCACACTTTTCATATCTTGTTCACTTTTAAGTACAATCATCAAAAAATTATTTTTATTTCTTGTCCCAATTAATCTTGATTCCTTTCAGCACAACACAATAGGTTGCATGAAAAATTTCAAACATTTTCTTTGCATTTTTTTGTATATATTATTTTCTTAATGCATCATTATGTAACAACAATTTCAATTTTGAGATATACAATAAAAATAAATGAAAGCACATGTTTGCTTTGTCAAGGGAAATGTATGGTGAATACCCTATGTCTTTCAGATAAGTGTGCAATAAAAATAAGACATAACTGATTGAATCTAATTTTCTACTATACAATTGTTTTTTTATGCGGAGGCTACAACTTATCATGGATTAGTTTTGGCTAGGAAACAAGGTGTTTCTAAACTATGGCTAGAGGGGGACTCTCTTAATGTGATTAATTGTCTCATGATGAAATGTCCTCCGTCATGGGAAATTTCCAATTTTATCAATGACTCGATATCATTTATTAACTCTTTTGAGGAGATCAAAATCACACATGTTTTTCATGAAGCGAACATGATCGTTGATGGGGTTGCCAACGTGGGAGTGGTTGAGAGATCTGAGTGGGATTCTTTTGAACCGCTACCTCTTAATCTGAAGTGTATTTCTAATGATGATCAACTGGCTTGTTTCTAAGCGAGATGTTCTTGGGGAAAGGTGTTTCATTATGATTTTAAGTTGGGTTTTGCACATTGACCCTTTGCTCTTTCAGTTTCATTATTCTTTCCTTGGCTTTCGTAGAAGGATGGACTGGTAGCTTTGGCAAGGCTACTTGGAATGATAAGCCCACACATATTATGGGTATTTTTTGTATTGTTTCAAGTAGTGCCTAGTTCATTTTACTTTTTCATTTCTTCCAAGTGTTCTTGGGTTTTTGTTTGTTGCCTATCACTATGGGTAATGACCGTTGCAAAATTGAGTTGAGTTCCTGTGAAGAGTTTCAAAAAAATGCTACTATGTGGGAGCACTTGGAATTGGGGGGTTACTCAATTTATGTAGAGAATTCAAGGCCTGAACCCTGATGTAACAAATTTCTTTGTAAAAGGATGGAATGGGAGGTCTCTACGTTACTAGGGCATTGAGTTTTGAATTGAAGAGGATTTTATTGCGGAGGTAATTGGTCTTTTAGTTGTTGGGAGAAAGTTTTTCAGAGACAGGGGAGCGACTAAGAAGGCTTTTGCGAATTTCTTTAAACATGATGAGAGGAAGAAGGTTAAGGAAATTGGAAGTGGAGATTATGCTAGGAAGTCCCTGAAGCCACTTTGGAGGGACCTCGTGTTGTCCATTATGCACTACTTCACCCTTGAAGGTAGATTCTCTGTGGTTTACACTCACCATTTTATGATCTTAAATCATTTTAGGCATAATGTTTCAGTCTCATTTCCTTTTTCCTTGTTATATTCTATGGAGAAGATTATTGAAGACCACAGAAAGAACCCTAAGAAGGTAATTCATCAAGGGCTTATGTGCTTGATTTTTTTTCATATCAAGCTAAAGTTGATCTCGGTCTCCCCTAAAGCTCCTGGTAAGAAGTTAAAAATGATGGGTATGAAATAGGGGACTCTGCCAGTGAATGGATCTATAGTTTGGAGGAGGAAGAGTTGAAATATGAGGATATGTTTGTTGATGAATGAGGCTCTAAGGAAAGGGATGAGGAATCGAAAGAATGGGGAAAGGGCTATGAGACTAATGCAGAGTTATAGGAGACTATGGCTAATTTTGTTAGAAAATCTTCGAAGGGGAAAACCAAAGGCATGAAGAAATTTAAAGCTTTCACCAAAAGGAAAATTGAGGTGGTTTCCCCTAGTTCAAATGTGAATCATGCGTTGTCTTACGAAAAAGACGGTTTGAAGGGTTGTCATCTTGTGGGTGATAAGGGTTTGAAGGGTTGCCATCCTGTGGGTGATGTGGATCCTTCAAATTTTGATTATGTTTAGAATGCTTCATTGGGGAACCCTGTTCCTGGTAAGGATGGCTTGCTAGAGAGTTCCCCAGTGTAAGGGCTTAAGGTGTCAGTTAATTTGGGTGGTCAGTTGAGTGGCCTTGTTAATATGGTCAACTCTAATATGGAGGTGAAGCCTAATGAGACTGGCCTCATGGATATGCAAGGGATTGATGTAGTTAATTGTTCTTAGGATTTTTCTTCTATGGAGAAGGAAGTGAAGAAGGAACATCTAGAGGTGTTATCTGATTTGGAGAATCTTCTAGATAAGGAGAGGATAAAGCTAGATGTTGTGGATGTTGAGGGTTCCCTAGCCAAAGAAGAGGATGAACATAATAGGGATTGTTCTAATACCCCTGTTGAATTGGAGCATAAGGGTTAGCCTCTAGTTAACTGGGATGAAATTGACATGAATATGTTTTGTATAATGGCCGAAGATGGGATGTGAAACCTGCTTTCCCTGGTTAAATGGTTATTTTCCAAGGTTAAGGAGCTCAATATTCAAATGAAAAATTGGCAAGATGTTTGTGTTGCTCTGCTAAGAGGTAACCAAAAGGAGTGGGAAATAAAAGGAAAAATGAAATCAGTGCATATTAAGCTTGATAAGCTACTGGCCAATGCTGATCATTTGGGGGTTTCTCATGAGGAAATAATTTCCTCTTTGGAAGTTATTGTTAATAAAATGTTAAGAGGAAAAAGTTGCAAGTCTGGAGGATAAAATGGGAAAGATGTCAGAGGACTTGAAAACGGTGGTCAATATCAACAATAACTCTTTGAAGACCACTATTATGGGTCTTTATGTTTTGAATGAGAAAGCACTGAATTGGACTGGAAAACTGCTTGACTTGGGTAATATGGAGGAAATGATTGAAGTGATTAGTGGCTCTTACCTAGTGGAGAAAGCGAAAGCTTGTATTCCTATGCTGGAGAAGAACATGTAGGAGGGTTCATGCCTTAGGATGAGAAGCAAGATGAAAAAGAGGGTTATTGTTGTTGTTGAGAAGCTGAAGGATGTTATGAATATCCATGAGGAGGTCATCAAGGAGAACATGGCCTTGGCTAATGTTTTAGATAATTTTTTGTAGCCGGCGCTTCCTCTTTTGGTTCAATAGGTTTGCTGGTGTTTTTTGGTTTTGGGTTTGTTGACGAGTTGCTAAGGTTCCATCTTATGTCAACTTTTTGGTTTTTTGGGCTGCTGGGATTAGTGGTTTAATTTCTCTTGCATCTTGGCATCATTGTAAAGGGTTTCAGGGTCCCTTCAAAATCTATTTTTCCTTATCAAAAACTAATTCAATATGATTTTCTATTGTACAATTTTTTTTTATGTACTTTTTACTTTTTGCATGTGGATTACCCTTAGAAAGAGACTACTTGTCTTTTCTTAAATGAAGCATTTACATTTCTTGTCTATGAAAGGAATTTACTGCTTGATAACAGGTTCGTGAACTTCATACAAATTAAGATTGGTGTAAAAGGCCATCCCCGCAAATGTTGTTTAGTTTAGAATTATAATGGAAAATAAAAAAGCTTGCTAGGGGAATAAAATAGATTTTCAATTCTCCAAGTACAACGTAATATTACTGAAACATTTAAAAGTTTAGGCATTTGAGATTCATGGATCTCCTTGGAGGTCACCCACCTAATATAATAATAGTAAATTAGTATGAACCTTTAGTCATAAATTAAAATGCAATATAATATCTCTATGTCTCTCACACATGAACATTTCATATAACCACATACCTTGTAAATGCTGACAATCGACTTATGGCATTCCTTAAGTCAACTAAAAGACATGAATCCCCCCTAATTTCCAATGACATGATATGCTATCAAACACATTTATGAAAAGGTCATTAGTAATTTTTTCTCACACAAAAAAATATCAAAATAAATTTAGTGCTTAATCAATGTTGTCTCGTCTATTCCCACCCACTTTCCTATCAGTGATTTAGTATTTTTACGCTATCCATGTCCTCTATCCATGGCCTCCTTTGTGAATAAAAATGCTACCATAGAAGCTTTCACTACACTACTGCCAAGAAGGAAGAAGCAACTTGCGGGACCGCGGTAAAACCGCTCTACCACACCGAGTTGACGAAGGAGCCACGAGATAGTAGTGCTCACCACACTATCGTACGCCAATGGTAGAAGACTTGTGAGAGTCACTGCAACACCACCAGGAAGAAAAGGAAGACTCACGTGCCACCACAAAAGCTTTCATTGCACTACCACCGAGAAGGATGAAGCACCTTGTGGGACTGTGGTAAATGTACAATGATAGACACTCAATTAGGCACACTTTTCATTGCCTTAGGTGCCCCAAATTGATTACATTAATGGAAAAAATTTAGTGCTCAAGTTGGCGTTAAGGAAGAAATCAAACGACAAAAAGGGGAAAAAAGGGAAAAATGTTATGCAAAGGAAGAAATCAAAATTGAAAATCTAAAAATTTAAAAATGCTACACGAAGGAAGAAATCATACGACATAAAAGGGAAAAAAATCACGTGAAGAGAGTAGGGTGCTGCCAACAACTAAAGAGAGCACGAAGCTAGGATGGATATAGGAAGTTCGATGAGGATAGTTGATGCAGGAGCATCCAGTGGTGTGTGGGCAATCTTGCATCACCCAAAAGATGATTTCCATTTTTGTTCCCGGTGTTTTCTTTTTGTAGATGTTTTTGCATTTCTGGATACCCTTTTCATCGAATAAGAGTTTCCAACTTTCAGAACTACTTTTCTACTTTTTTTGCTCAACTGCTATTTTTAGCAGGTATGAATTTGAAGGCGTGGGAAGACAAGAATTTATGGGAAGGTTCATGATGGAAAAATAAACACTTAAGTGAAAGAATTAGGTCAAGATCATTCACGGTTTGAAAGTTATTCAAGTTCCAATTTTTGTTTTTTGCCTTGAAAAACCTTCTAAGTCTAGTTTGAGGCCCTAAACGGTTCCGGATGGGCCCAAAAATTTGTGGAAATTGTAAAGTAGTCCACCATAGATCTACTTTGTGGAAAATCATCTTTTCAAGAGCTTTCCGAAAAGGTATTATCATTGAAGATCTGACGGTCGGATTAAAAGTTATGGCTACTGGAAGTTGGTGCATATTTTAGAAATGTGCTAATTTTCGAATGTGAATTTAAACTTGAATTTCAAATTGTAATTTTTGGTGCCAAACCGCCAAAACTCATATTTCGAATGTTGTTTTTGGTTCCAAACCAAAAAGGGGTTATTTATGGGCTAGTTTCTGATTTTTGGGATAACTTCTTGGGGAAAGAGTTCGCATGCTACGAAAAGGGGATTTGTTGTAATTTCTGAAAATTTTCTAAGACTTCTGTAGCTTGCATGTATCACAGAGCTCAAAGATTTGGGATCCTCTGCATGTAATATTTTCATTATTGAATAATAATAAATTTTTCTAGTTGTGTGCATTATTTCTGTGTCTCGGGTTTGCTCCCTCATCAATAGTACATAGGTATTTGAATTTTCTCATAAGATTATATCAAATTTATTAAATGATATTTAATTTTATTTTTTTTGATTGGTGATAATATTTTTATTTTGTTTAAGATAAATCAAAATATACAAAGCTCCAAATGAAATTTTTTTCCAGCACCATCACATCATGTCTATTAAAATAGAATAAAAACCTATGGATCAAAAAGCCCTATCACAACCACCTGAAAACTATCCAACTAACTACTACCCAAACACCAGCTATTTATAGTATTGAAACCAAGAACATGGCTTAACCCCTTAAGCTTATACATCAACATCTAGCTTAAACAAAGTAAACTAGTTTATGCGGAAGTTCCAGAAGCACTGCCCAAATGCAATGGGAACATTTCTATGAGCAACTTCACCTTATTTCTCGGATGCAAACCCTTCTTCTCACATAGCTCCTCTTTGGTGATGGATTTGAGTCCCACTATTATCTCCTTAGTCTCCATTAATTCAATGCATAGTTTCAAAGCTTGCCACCCCTGTTCCACACCCTCTCTCCACAAGGCTTTGGTTTTTCCTTCTAGCCATCTAATGAAAGGATGATTTATATTTGTTACTTTCGGGTCCATACATTTCATGCCTTCACTCACAAAGCC
The DNA here is from genome assembly GCA_007258455.2 of Sequoia sempervirens. Lineage (NCBI taxonomy): Eukaryota > Viridiplantae > Streptophyta > Pinopsida > Cupressales > Cupressaceae > Sequoia > Sequoia sempervirens. The sequence continues at coordinate 2,448,614 of VDFB02270651.1, read as the reverse complement.
TTTTCCTAGTATAGCCCTTTCCAAGATACTCTCCATGTTCACTAAGAAATCCCTATGCACCAATGCTTTCATCACTTTCCTTACAACCTCCAATGACTCTCCTAAGTCCAATCCCCATGCCATGATTAGAGAGTATATATCCATATTAGTTCGATATTTGTGCTTCAAATCTTCAAAGCCATTTTCCAAAATGATTTGCATAGATTGCGCCACCTTCACATCCTTGTATAGGAACAAGCCACACAATCTCTTCACCATCACTTTGCCATCAAAAGGATCCAATTTCCTCCTTGCTTTTAGAGTGAAGTTGGCCTCCATTTCTTCTCTAGTACATTAGCCACTAGAATACTTCACACCGCCATCCTAACACTCTTCTTACTCCCGCAAACCAGGAAGCATTGAAGGAAATGCAAGAAAAAACTTCATTACATAGAAATTTTTTTCCATCAACATTAATGCCGAACGTAGATCTAGTGCCAGCAAAAAGAGCTAATTCTTCAATAATTTCAAAAAACATTCAGCCTTCAATAATTTTTAAGTATATTTAATATGTTAAATTATATTGTGAACCATGATTCCCAACTTTCACAAACACAACAAACAATCAATATATTAGATCAAATGCAAGATTAGAATCATGATTCCTCAAGAAATTCATTTGAATGCAAAAGAAGAGGAATGAAATGAAGAACACAACAAAATTGAAACAAAAATATCAAATCCTATTCTAAAACAAAGAAAAATCTTAATCTCTTGAGGGAAATGGTGCCAATTTGATGTGAAAATTGGCCCTTTCCCAACTTCAATGATGTGATGAAGATACTTGATGAAGGATGGATGCTTGTAGTGATGACTTCAATGGAGCCCCATGTTGAAAATCTACAAAAACCTAACTATGCTTGGATGAAATTGATGATAAGTTGCTATGGATTTGAGTATAATAACTTTGCATGAATTGTGGATGATAGAGATGAAGGATGAGCTCTCTATTTATAGAAAGAAGGAGTTGAAGATTGAAAGATAGGATGGATGTGGGATAAAAGATAATTCAATGACATGATGCCACTTGTCAACATGTGAGAGGATGTAGGTTGAGCACATTTTGATCAATGTGCAAGTTTGAAATTTAAATTTGAAGAAGTGACATGTTTAGGGGGGATGAAAGAGGAGAGTTAAATGCCACTTGGCTCAAGGAAAGAACATGTAAGAGGCATTGAATGCCTTGTTGGATGCACATGTCTATTTGGGGGGAGATTAAAAATTTGAAGAATATTCCCACTTGGATGCCTTTTTTAATGAAAATAGATTATTTATAAATCAATTAAATTTATTTTCATGTGCAAGTTGCAAAATCTAGAGGATTTGAGTGATTAGGATTAGAATTAATCATGATTTGATTAATTTAAATGATGTTAGTTGATTTGACCTTTTTGACTTAAATTTTAGGATTTAAATAACTCAAAATGATAAGAGAATGATTTAGACTTAGTTAAATAAATATTTTTGATTTATTTAACCATGTTAGATTAAATTAGATAAATGTTTGTTTTATTTAATTTAAATAGACAAACTTTAGAGATTTAATCAAATAATATGGATTATTTAATCAAATAAAGATAGGAAGATGAAATGACCTAGTTACTTACACATAGACAATGATTTAATTAAATCAATGGATTTACTTAATTAAAAGGGGAATTATGATGACTTTAATCAAATAAGGCTATTCAATTAAATGGTTAGATAGAGGGATAATTCAAGATGAAGTGATATTAGTAGATCAGGATCGAGTGTGCAATATCAATCTATATATTTTCTATGTCTACATTTTTCCCCTCTTTGAAGTGATGCACTTGTTGCGTTGGTTCAAAGAATAACCTTGCCATGATCAAAAGTAAAAAATTATTTGATTTTTTTGGATGCCCCATTGCTGCCCCAAAAAATGAAGAATTGCGTCAGTATATTGCCCCCTTGAGAGATCATACGAAGAGGTTTGATTTGAGGGTCGATCTCTTGACAGAGAGGTTCAAGATTAGTTCAACTTGAAAGTTTGATGTAGACAGATTTGATGATGTAGACAGTCATCAACCATGGCTAGCCTCATGCCTATTTTGATATATTACATCCACTTGATCCTAATTTGTACCATGACAGTGACATTATTGATGATGAGATGATTATGATGTTTATATGTAATAGATGATATGATGATGCTTTTATGATTATATGTATGGGTGATAGATGTATGGTTTATGAAAATCTTAGAATAACCAATCCATATTATGCAATGATGGGGATGAATGCATGTGGTATGATTAATGCTTTCTACATGGTGTGATATGCATTATGCAGTATGTTGACAGTTTGTGGATGCAGGATGGATGCATTATCAATGATTTATGATAAACTATCATGGTACCATGTTAGCGCGAAAGGAAGTAGGAAGAAAAATAAGATGATGACAAGAGACACCAACAAGCCAACTTTATTAGAGATGATGATAATGACGATGATGATGATGATGATGATTTGCTTACCGAGGAGTTGGGATTTTAAAAGGGCCAATTACCTTATTGTTTTATAATACACATAGATATGATGCATCAAGGTATAAAGAACTAGGATGGTGTTGTACCTAGTGTGATGGACTTTGACTTGACAAATAGATAGGAGTATTCTTGTTCACACCTGACATACGAAAACCTTGCTAGGATGTATTGCTGAAGTTTCAAACATCTTAGACCAAAACATGAAAAGGTATAACCCATCAATGAAATAGTCAACAAGCTTCCCAAAACACCTTCCACACACACCTAACAAAGCAAGTATTCGCCAAGGTTATACTACAAGAATGTCCAACAAGCACAACAAACAAAAGATAATGATCATTGCCCCATTCCTTTCTCTCTAAATCATTTTGATTAGACATCATCGAGAGGTCATTGGAATGGGTATAATAAGATAAATAAAAAGAAGAGATCAAGAAAACAAACAAGAAAATGTTCTTCATACCACAAGCCAAGGGGATGTGTTTTGATAGGATAAGAATCCAAGGTGATATCCAAAATGATGCCCATTGTCAGAACGATATATCCTAGGACATGCATTGTATAGGATGATGATGGGTTGATAAGTTGTTTGATAATATATTGATATAAGGTTGTCTGACATGTTTGAAAATGATCAGGATTTTGATTTTTCATTAGTTTGTTGTTTCAATTTTGATTTTGCATTTGAAGCTTGATTTTTACTGATTGTTGTGGTTGTTTCTGTTTGTTTTGCCAAAGGATGAGTGTGATGATTGATTTATTATGGATGTTTGATTATTGCGGGTGAAAGCGAGATGGGATGGATGGATTTTCAAATATTTGGATGTTTTTGATGTTTTGAAATGTTTTGAGGCTATTTTTTGGGTTTTATGATTTTATGACTATTTTTTGGATTTTTGGATTTTTGGATGTTTTTGGATTTTGTGAGATTTTATGAATGTTTTTGGATTTTGTGTCTTGGGGGCTTATCAAAGAATAGCCTTGCCTACGTTTAAGTTTAAAGATGACATAGTTCAAATTCCATGTTTTTGACTTTTTCTGGCTTTTATGAATGTTTTTGGATTTTTCGCATTATTTTGACGATTTGGATATGGATGTGTGTGACGATATCAATGATCTATTTTGGGATTTTTTTGAAAACCAAGCTAAGGTTGATTGATCAGATCAATGGATTGATGATGATAACATTATTGAGGATACACAACAATGCAAGGACAATGTTAAGCAACACGAGGATTTAGGATGGATATCCCAAGATGACGTAGGATTGATGATGATAACATTGTCAAGGATACACAACAATGCAAGGATAGTGTTAAGCAACACAAGGATTAGGATGGATATCCCAAGATGATGATGGATTGATTGGATTTGATTTTATCAAGATTGATGAAGCTTGGTTTGGAACAAAATATGTTTTGTGTAATGCCCCTCCATGTCGGTTGTTCTGAGCTTGTGTGTGAGTTTATGTGTGTGCTTCATTGATTACTGTGTTATTTGATTTTTGTGGAAAATATAATATGTTAGTAATCATGTTTAAATAATTAATTAAATTATAAGTGATTTGCAAGGTTATTTAAAATATGATTAGAAATTAAAATAATAATCAATTAAATTAAATCAAATGATTTAGAACAAATGATCAAATTAAGCTAATTGTTTTGTAAAAGTATTCTTTAATGATATTCGATAATAATTAATAATTCATTAGTTGTTCAAAGATCATTATTATAATAAGGAATTTAAATGGATAGGAAGTTGAAGTGTTTTAAAACAGGGAAAGTGATTGGAAATTGGAAGGTGAATAGTTATTGCTAAATAAATAAATAATATTAAAGCATCTTGAGAAGGGGGATGGGAAGGGTAAAAAAAAAAAGGCAAGAAAAGCTGGAATAAAACTGCACCTTTAGAGCATTTGGAAGTCGAAGAGTTTTTGAGCCCTTTTTCAATCGTTGGCTATTCTTTGTTTTGGGGGGGTCTATGGAAGGTTTGGAGATCAAAAGAGAAGATGGAAAAAGACAAGAGAGGGTTGAGCCTGCGTGTTGCACTTATACCATTTCTTTCATGTGCCTTCATCTGTCTGTCGGTCTATCACGATGGACTTAAGGCGGTTATTTTTGAGTAAAACAAGTGAGTGTCAATACCAAGTACGATCCCTTCTTTTCTTTATGATATTGATACTGAGAACTGCTTATGCAATGTTTTCCATCTATCTGAAAGTTCCCTTTAAGTTTATTATCATCCATCTTGTTTTTTTTTGTATGGATCGGTTACCTTGTCAATGAATCTTGATAATGTCCTTCTTTTCAGTTATATATATTACATACTTCTGATGGGATACATCCTCCTTGCATCGCCCTCAGCCATTAATATGGTGTGTTAGGCTGTGTAGATTTTAATAGGCTCCTTGTTTTAATTGGCAACCCGTCTCAGCTATCATTTTTAGAATTGCAGGGGTATAGAGATTTAGATAATCTTTCTCTGTTTTTATTGACAACCTACTACAGTAGCGCACCTGAACATGGTAGGGTGTATAGATTTAAATAAACTCTCTATTTTTTTTTATTATCATATCCTAAATGTTATCCTCAAGGTTGAAGGAAAATGGCTTCTCACATTTTTGCAACCGTACCCATCTCAAACGTGGAGGAAGCTTGGTTCGTGTGTCTTCTCTGATGCCGTCGATGAGCAGATTGTTCAAGTGAAGAAATTGAGGACCAATGAGCAGATTATTTAATTCTCTTGGTCTATGCAATGTTTCAAGCCTTTGCCAATTACCTCCGTTCAGTCGAAGCTGTGAGAAATTGATGTTTTTGGATATAGTGTTTAGATGAGCTCCTGCGCATGGTCTGGTAATCTAAATTTATATAATCCCCCTGATACCTTTGCAAACTTGTTTAACTTCCAACCTCATTCTCTTCAGATGAATTTGATCTCCTCAGATAAATTGATGTTATTTCTGATTGTGTTTTAAAACGTAGGGAAATCAGACTGAATATTGTCTCTCTAATTTTGTTTCCCTACGCCTATCTTTATTCTTATTTAAGCCTAAACTTGTGCATAGGTCTGCCTTCCATCTCTGCCAATTCTTTGGAGTTTCTGTTCTAATTAAAGAATATTTTCATAAATAGATTATGGTAGTAGGAATAGATTTATCTAGTTGGAATATATATATGATTATTGTTTCAATGAAATGTAAATATATATAGATGCTCTCCCTACGTATTTAAAAACAACATTTCCTCCCCAATTAATATATATATATATATATATATGTTTGTATATTTACGTTGTTGTTAACTTATTAATTGGACTTTGTTTTCTGATTTTATTATATGTATATATGTATATATAAGTATATCATGATTATAACTTATGAGTAAAAAAATGAAAGATATAAATGTATATACCCATGTATTTGTATGTTATTCTCATCATTGCAATAATTAGCAATTGGAAATGTAATTGGGATTGTTATAATAATTAAAAGTGAATTAATTGCATTTAGATATTTGAAAGGGTTGTTTAAGTGAAAGTAATTTCTAATATGTGAGGTATCTATGTTGTAAGGCAATAGATAAGTTTATGATATTATTCCTTTATCTAGAATAAACTTTTGTTTTATTATCCTTTATAAAGACATATTTTAAGCATAGAATTAATTGAGAAAGAATTGTTTCACTTATTTATTTGATTTAGAATTTAAATGAAGGTTAGCCTTACTAATTTATATTATTTAGAGTTCAAATGGTTTATTTTATTTTATTTTAGATAAGTAGATTTAGTTACGAGTTGATTTTATTGCGTTAGGTAGTTAGAGGACTTTTTCTTCAATTAGATAATTTCTTTTATTGTTGAATTCCTTTAAGCCATTTAACAGATGTAAGTCATTCTTACGTGTTAATTGTTGTATATAGTGGGTTGGATTATTGTGTTCTCACCTTGTTTTAAAATTGATTAAATAAGGAGGTTAGGGTTACTTTGGTATATCTTAATGTGAAAATGTCACTTTGGTAGTTCTTGGAATCATGGTGTCTCGTGGCTTTAGGCGAAATATGTGGAAGTTGCATGATGCATATAGCTTTAGGGGAATGGAGTTACAATTGTGATAAATGTGTAGTGAGATAGATATTAAAATATGTCTCTTCGTTTTCTTTGAATGAACTTGAATAATGTCTCAATAATAAAAGAGATAGGATATAAAGGAAGCCTTAAATACTAGTTTAATGTTATCACTTTTTGTAGATTAGAAGAAAGAGAATGATTAAATAGTTTAGATGATTAATTGAGTAATAATAAGGAAGTTTTTGAATTATATCATCGTAAAGTTATTAACTTGTTTTATATAAAGGGATTAAGTAATCTTGACAATAGGAGAGTGATAGAATTAGGAATGGAGATTGTTGTATAATGTGTAAATTGGACCATATTTGTTTTAATTTTGTATACTTGTGATTAGTGTCTTATGGCTTAAAAACATCAGATCATATCTTCACTTCACAATATTGTGATATCCTTAAATGTTGGGAATGATTGATCTTTAAAATAATGTTCTTTATAGATTGTTTCGAGTTACTTCTTATTGGAGGAATGGATATCTTGTATTTGAATGGGTGGTTTTTATGGATTGTTTTGTTAGATTCTTTCGATGTGACTTTTCGTGAGTTGAGTTTGAGTTGGAGATTTCTCTCATTTAATTTATGTTGCTATTCATTGGGAACCCATATGTTTTCTATTGTTCTTTATCCTAAGTGGTAAATTGGTTAATGTTTTCATTGTCATGATTGATGGTTCTGCTTGAGTTGTTATTAAGTCAATTGAAAAGTTCAGTGAGTTATGTGTATTCCGAGAGGAGAAAATAGAGGTTTCCCCTTGGATTTCCAATTTAGTTGTATCGAAGTTGTTGATGTTGTTTGAATAGAGTTGTTGATCTTATTTTGATGTATTCTCTTATTATTTTTGAATCGCAATTAGTGCTTGTGACCTTGCAATTATGGTTGTCAGTTCTTTGATGGGGAACCCTAGTGTAAAATTTTTGAGAATCTTCCAGAGGCTTGAGTTGATTGATAATTGATGTTCTCTCTCTTTATGTTCCCTTGATGTGGCAAGTGTTTTGGTATCTTTATTTTGGAAGGGTTGTACGAAACTTTGTGAGACTCTGATGTTGTACTTGTTAGCGAGATGGGTAATGCCTCGCATGATTTTATGTTGTGATTCTTTGTTCAAATTATGATGGTACAATCCTTGGTGTTTATGTTGTTGGGTCTCTAGGGAGAGTGGCTCCTCGTGGGGGCCGGCGCCCCGTTTAAGGGGAAGGGCACAGGAGAACCCACGAGTGAGTTAGTAAACAAGTGAAAACCTAATAATTAACTTAGGAGGGTTGGGTAGTAATATGATTATAAGATTTAAAAAAATGGATACCTCGTCTTCATTGGTGCTTCCGCAGACTAATGGAAGGCTGAGAAGGCCGTGGTTGGCAAGGTCATAACCTCATCCTCATGAGAGGTTATCGGCTCCGCATGAGCTACCCTATGGTGTCGGCGCCTCAAGTAGGAGGAAGGGCCAGGAGATCCATAGATGGGGGCTGACACCTCAGTTTGGAGGAAGGGCCAGGAGAACCCATGTAGGCTATGCGATGACACTCTTCCCTGGTTGCCCATGTGTTTTACTTTATTGTGTTCCTCTGGAAGTAGGCTATGGGAGTTGGTTTAGATTGTTGTTTGTATTGATTTAAATTGATTTATGATTATTGTTTTAATCCATCTTTAGTATGTTTTGCGGTCTCGTATGATCTCATTTATATTTGAGTTACAATATTATATCTTATGATACTATGATATGATGTTATTATATTGTTCAATTGTAATTTGAATTGTAAGTGTTTCTTGATCATTCTTTGGTTACTTGTCTATTGGTCATTGCTTTGATTTATGTGTTGGGATTTGTGACTTTAAGTTATTATATTGAATCTTGTAATCCTTGAGTTTTATGATACTTTTACATGTTGTTGAGTCTTGTGGTTCCCTGTTTGGATGTTCTTGGTTGAGGTCTTGTTCTTGTCAGCTCCTTAGCACAGGGGGTGGGTCTTCGGACTCACATGGTCGGGTGGAACGTGCTAAGCACCCCATTGGGTCCCCAGTCGAGGATCGAGAGGTGCGGATTGGTGTTGTTGCAGTGACTCCAGAGTTGTATTGGTCTTGGAGCCAGTTATGATGCTTTGTATTCATCTCTTCATTTGTATCATGATTCTTATTGTATGGTTTCCATTTATGATTGGAACCACTTTTGTATCATTGTACTTCTTGAATATTGCATTGTAATGTAATATTAAACCTTATGTGGCTATTTGCAGTTGATATTCAATGTGTTAAGTTAATCGTGTATATGTTGTATTTATGTACTCAGATGGTTTCTTATCAATGATTATCATGTATACATTTGTTAATGTTTATCTTGTTATGGATTATATCTTTGGATTTTATTCTTTATTGTTGTTGTGTGGATCTTGGTATCGTAATGACTCTTCGTGTACCCCAAGGGATGTATGTACTGATGAATCTTCTTAAATGGAATTCATGTTGTGATTTAATGTGTATTACATGTATGTTATGTTTACTTTTAAAAATAAAAAATAAAAAAAAATTGTGCTGTATTTGTCCTTTGGGGTTCGCACGGCGGGGCGTTACATTTTGGATGATTTGATGTGACATTGAAGCACACATTAGATGCGACTAATAGTGATTGTTTGGATTGATGTTTGATGAAAGATGAAGATTGATAAGGAATGTCTTCTTGTCAAAATATGCCACAGGCTAGTGATTTGTTTTTCTTTTGCTCACAAGTGGTGGACCAATTTTATTTCACATTTTCCAATTTTCAAATCACCACATAAGTTGGAGGATATATATCAACTATCAATATTGTGGGCTCACATAGGATTACTTTATGTTTCCCCTACATAATTTGGTACATCCAAACATATACATATACATATATATATATATATATATATATATATATATATATATATATATATATATATATATATATATAATACAACAATGTTTAGCTCACTATAAAACCTTACATAAAGATAATAAACAATTTGGATTCTTTCATCAATCAAATAAGGCACACTATGAAATAATACACATTCCAAACACATCAAATGAAAAAAATAGTGAAACAAAGTTTAATAAGAAACAATAAAAACATGTAAAATAACATGACAAAATATATAATAACTTTCAAACAGCTATTTGAAATACATCAAATAATCTTGTAAGCATGCCAAATAAAATTTATTTTCCAACATAGGGTCTTGTTGAGAGTTCCACCTTTCATTATCGTACATGCATTTTAAGGCTTGATCTTGAATATCTTTTATAATATATCAAGGAAACCTCAATGGAATACTTTGGCACAACCATAATAAGGTATGTATGTCCTCTTTGCTATATAGTTCTCCCATTTAAATTCGTATGGTGGGAAAATATTAGGGATAAACATTACACCTTCTACCTAGATAATTGGATGTCCAAGAATAACCACTAGGAAGAAATATTTACAATATAAAATGATTTAGTAGGAAATTTTCTCATATGCATCCCATGCACATGATAAAAAAAATTTAGCCATCATTCATTAAAAATTAACTCTTTTTCACACAAATTTCTTTGCATGCAAGAATTTTAAGAAATGATGAACAAGAACATCTATCTTTGGTGACTAGGATGGTATGAGGGATTTTTAAAAATATATAAAAAATTAGCATTTCCAAAAATTAAGAGGAAATATATAATTACTCCCTTCCAAAGCTATTCTAAATTGCATCTTTAAGTATGTAGCAATAAGTTTAGGCTACTTGGGAATCAACTCTTTTTCCAACATTGTGAACAATAAGAGGATCCAAATAAATTAAGGTAGCATATATGTTAATTGTCACATAACTTTACCCAAAATAAACATTATATCTAATTATTAGAGAAAAAAATGTATATAAATAGTATCAAATATCCTCTTATTCACCCATTTGTCCTTTCTCTTTCCCTGGTTCTTCAATTCCTCATAAATATGATGTTGTTGGACTCACCATGGAGTGAAAGATCCATCATATTTAAATTTCAGATTAAATAGATGGAGGATTAGTCAAATCATGATAGAAAAAAAATGTTTTCCTTATCATCAATCTTTAGGATTCTTCTAACATCTATAATTAAATATTTTTTCAAAATGTATTTCACCAAATTAGAGTACACAATTTTTTTGGTTTTCCTATTTCTTTGTGCAACTTAGATTTTTTGAGTCTCTATTATTTTCCTTGGTTCTATAATAGGATGCTAAAAAAAAATAGAACAAAGAATTGAAATCTTGTCGAGATTCAATTTCAAGGGAAATCATTAAGTCTATAATCAATAGGGTGAAGGAGTTTTCTTCAACACCATTATTAGTTGGTTCTAAGATTCAATTGATAATATTTTTCTTGGGTTCTAAGTTGAATCTACAAGTAGATAATTTTTTATCTCCATGATAACAATCAATTTATTTTGGAGGCATTAAGTTAGAAAATCAATAAAATTAACAAAATATTTGATTAAAATGACCAAATTTAATGTCATTTAATTAATTTTAAATATTGGAGTCACTTCTAACTCAAACCATTTTTCTAAAATAAATGTGAAGTGAATTCTTAATAGACATATATTAAAGGTGATGCGGCCATTCAATTCTTGATTTCTTCTTCCACACATTTATCACTTCACATTTATAACTAAAACATATAAGAAACACATAATATGGGTCTTGTTTCCTTTCCCACTTATTGTGTATATTTAAGCTTCATTTTATTTTCATTCATAGGTAAGTAGGTAAGCATGGAAAGTAAACTTAGTAAAGAAAATATTCATCAACCATCTCATGCACTAAATATATTTTTTTTCAAAAAAGAAGAGCGTGCATGGTAAGTAGTAAACTTTCTAAGGAAATAAAAGACCTTTACAAGGTACCTTTTTCACATTTCCAAATTTTTTTTTAGAGTCTCCTAGTATACTAAGATGATGTTGGGGGTACCAACACCTTTTTTTTGTGTTATTACTTCTCTCATTTCATGTTGTATATGTTGCAAGTATGAGCAAGTTTTGGTGTTGTCATTAATGTTGTCATTGATGTCAACACAGTTTAGTATGTTGCAGATTGTACATGTATAGTTAAGATGTTGTGAGTACATGGAGCTATCCTTATGATGTTGCAGATATGCTAAAATGATGGGTTACCAAGTGCTTTTGAGAATGTTAATAAAGAGTGAAGTCAAAGTTATGTATGTATTCAGAATGTGCTCCTGAATGTGCTTCGCGTTTCTCCTATTACTGATCCTATGCTTGTGAAAATTTGAAGGCTTGGTGTTGGTGATATCTCCTAATTTGTTGTTGCTGGTTTGATGATAGGTGAAAGTTGTGTTCACCAATGTGTGAATTGGTTTGGCAGAATTGGTTATCTATGGATTGGGAGAAATGTTTTTGCTCTGTAGTCCTCTATTGTTTTATTTTAGATCTTGTGGATCTAGAATATGTCTTGTATTGGTGTTCTCTACATTTTGGCAGAGATATTCAAGGTTTGGTGTTTTGAAAGTTGAGCTTCAGAATTGTTGTGTGGATTTGCATAGTCTGGTTGGACTGTTAGAAGGTGTTCTATGTTTGAAGGTTGTTACACTTGATGCAGATGTATCTAGAAGTATCTAAGATGTGTTCTCATGCATGATGAAGTGTGTTATGGCATCTACGTGTTATCTTGGAAAGCATGTACTTCAATGTTGATTTGTGTTTTCATTAGGTTTAGTTGGCCTAGTGTTTACACTTCATATGAAGAATTAAATTTAATTAAGGAAGCATGTGGTTGATTTGAGACATTGCTTTTGGTCTTGGTTAAGTGGTTGATTTGCCAACCTGATCTAAATTTATGAAATGAAGCATATGTGGCTGACCTTGGAGAAAGTTTATAAGGTTGAAGATGGTATAAGTGCAAGTCAAGTTGTGAAGGTTGGATGATGAAAAGTAACAAAGTAAGCCACAAGTAAAGAGAAGAGTTATGCTAAAGTGAGTTGAGGCAGCAGTACTTTACTATGTTAGATTCCTGAAGGTAGTGAGTTGAAGGTTTTTGTAATCTTCTAATCAAGGTTGTAGATGTGTGTAAATTGTTGTGGTGGACCTTTTGTTTTCTTTTGTATTAGTAGGCAATGAGCCCTTGGAAGTGAGCCTTTGTCTTGGTTTTTCTATCACTTTATATTGTGAGTTAATCCTCACCATGGTTTTTCCCTTAATGGGTTTTCCACATACAATTTGGTGTTCATTGTGTTGATTTTACTTTCTATTATCTACATTTCATGTTCATACTTAATAACAAAATAGTGTGGTTTTGAAATTGATAAGTATTGAAGCTTTGAGTTTTATTTTTGGTGACAAATGATTCACCCCCCCTCTCATTTTCCCATGCATATTAACAATTGGTATAAGAGATTTGGTTCCTTGGTATAGAGATTAACGACTTAAGGAAGATTCAATGGCACATAAGTTGGTGATCCCTATGTTTGATGGATCTAATTAAAATGACTAGAAAGTGCAGATGAGAGGATATATTATCTCTCTTAGTTACAAGACCTGGAAGGCTATTGAGATGAAGTATGTTCCTTAGATGGGTGGTATTACTACTACAGATGAGGTTTCTACTTATGAGGAGAATGAAAAGGCAAGGTATGCTATTTTTCAGTGCTCTATCTAAAACTGAGTGAACTAAGGTTCTTTCTTTGGGATTTGCTTATAAAGTTTGGAAGAAGTTCGAAGAAATTTATGAAGGAAATGATAGAGTGAAATTGATAAAGAAGCTAATGGAAAAGCATAGATATGAGAATTTGAAAATGAAAGAAGGTGAAGATTTTGCAAACTATTTCTAGAGGGTTGAACTTGCAGCAAATAAAGTTAGGAATCAAGGGGAAAATTTGACTGATAAAGATATAATTGAGAAGATCTTAATAACCCTACCTGAGTGTTACAGTGATAAGATCTTAGTTATTAAAGAAATGTATGATCCTAAGAAATATACTAAAGAAGAGCTATTTGGAACCTTTACTGCATTTGAGATGAGAAAGTTTGGAAAGAAAGAGGAAAAGACAAAAATAACATTTAAAGTAACAAAGACTGAGGATGATCCAAAAAGTGATGGTTCTAATGAGTTGGAAGTGAATTTTACCAAGAAGTTGAAGAAGGGTACTGGTAAGTATAAAGGTATGTTTCCCTTTAAATGTTTTAGTTGTGTTAATATTGGTCATTATGCTTCAACATGTTCAAATAGAGATGTACATAAGAAGAACAAGGATTATAAAGATAAAGATAGAAAGGATAAGAAATAAAAGAAGTTGTATTATGTTAAAGAAGAAGCTGAAATCTCTGATGATGAATCTAATTATGAGGGTGATGATAGTGAATTCTTGTTTTTAGCCTTGGATAATAAATCTATGTTTGCTAACCTTGGAAAATGTGCAAGAAAGAATGTTTCAGAGAACACAAAGAATGAGATGGAAGGTAATTTGGTCACCTCCTTTCATGGTAGATAGGATGAAGACTACTGGGCGATTGACACTAGATGCTCTAATCACATGACTAAAGATAAAAGTAAGTTTACTAAACTTGAAAATTATGATGGTGGTTTGGTCATGTTTGGTGATGATTTAGGAGCATTGTTGGGAAAGGTACAAATAGTTTTGATGGAATACACAACACTGATAATGTATATTATGTAAAGGGTTTAAGGCATAACCTTTTGAGCATTGGATAGATGTGTAGCAATGGTTTTAAACTTGTGTTTCAAAAGAATACCTATGAAATTAGGAAAGGATCTGGAGATATGGTTGTTGCAATAAGGAGAACTCATGGAAATATCTATCAGCTTAAGGGTGTTGATGCTCAGTGCCTTGTATCTCAAGTCAATTAAAGTTTGTTGTGGCACCAAAGAATGGGACATGTAAACTTTGATAATCTAGTAAGAATTAGTTCAAGAGATGTTGTTTGAGGTCTACCTAGAATCACAAATCCTGCTAATAATATTTGTAGAAGTTGTCAATTAGGGAAATAGGCAAGATGTAGTTTTAAGGGAAAAGAGTAATCTACTACTGGAATGATGGAATTAATTCATAAAAACCTCTATGGTATGACTAGAACATGAAGCCTAAATGGTGATAGGATCCTTATTGATGATTATTCTCAATTGAAATGGGTTGCTTTTCTTAGAGAGAAGACTCAGACTCTAGATAGGTTTAAAGTGTTCAAAGCAAGAGTGGAAAATGAAGTGAACCTAAGAATCAAATGTTTGAGATCTAATAGAGGTGGAGAATTCACTTCTAATGAATTTAATACATTTTTTGAAGAGCATGGAATAAAAAGATAGTTTTCTACTTCGAGAACCCCTCAATAGAATGTAGTGGTTGAGAGAAAAAATTGGATGGTACAATAAGCTACAAGAACCATGATGAAAGAATCAAATGTACTTGATATGTATTGGAGAGAGGCAATACACACTATTGTCAATGTTCTTAACATAGTTTAAATTAGAGGAAACAACACAAAGACTCCTTTTGAGTTATGTACTGGTAAGACTCCTAATGTGAAGTACTTTAAGATATTTGGAAGCAGATTTTACATTAAAAGAGATGATGAAAATCTTGGGAAGTTTGATGCTAGATGTGATGAAGGAATTTTTCTTGGGTACTCAACTACCAACAAAGCATATAGATGCTTTAATAAAAGATTGAGGAAGATTGTTGAGAGTGCTAATGTGAAAGTTGATGAGGACATGCACAAACCTATTGAGATAAGTGAAGTTGAACCTAATGATCCTATCTGTGGAAAAGTACCTAAAGAGAATAAGGAAGAAGAAGAAGAAGAAGAAGAAACCCAAGAACCTGCTATTAAGACTCCTAAGTATGTGTAGAAGAATCATCTGAAGGAACAAATAATTGGAGATAAGAGTGAAGGTGTGAAGACTAGAAGTAAAGTAGCAGCAAAGGTAAATCTGTGTTTACTTTCTAAAATAGAACCTAAGTTTGTATGTGAAGCATATGAAAATGAGAGTTGGGTTAGAGCTATGAAAGAAGAGTTGCAACAAATAGAGAATAATCAGTCATGGGAATTGGTTCCTAGACTAGTGAATAAGAATGTAATTGGTTCAAAATGGGTGTTCAGGAATAAGTTGAATGAAAATGGTGAATTTATAAGAAACAAAGAAAGAATTGTATACAAGGGATACTCACAAGTTGAAGGCATAGACTTTGAAGAGACATTTGCCCCTGTGGCTAGAATGGAAGCTATTAGGACATTTTTGGTATTTTTTTCCCACAAGGACTTCAAAGTATATCAGATGGATGCCATGTCAAGATTCTTGAATGGTGAATTGGAGGAAGAAGTATACATGGAACAACCTAAAGGATCTCAATTATCAAACAAACTAGATATGGTTTGTAAGTTGAAGAAGGCATTGTATGGACTGAAGCAAGCTCCCAAAGCATGGTACATAAGATTAGATAGATACTTGACACAACAAGGATTCACAAAAGGATTTGTTGACAATAATATTTACTTCAAAGTGCAAGGTAAGAAAATTTTGATAGTGGTAGTATATGTTGATGATATAATTTTTGGAGGAAATGAAGGTATGTGTAAAAAATTTGTAGAAGAAATGCAAAAAGGATTTGAAATGTCCATGATTGGTGAGCTGAATTTCTTTCTTGGTCTTCAAGTAAATCAAACTAATAAAGGGATATTCATTTCATAATCAAAATATGTGAAAGAGTTGTTGAAGAGGTTTAGAATGGATGACTCCAAACCAGTTAGTACTCCTATGGTAACCATATGTAAGCTAAGTAAAGATGGTGAATCTGCTAAAACTGGTTAGAGCGAATACACATCTATGATTGGTGGGTTGTTGTATCTTACTACTACTAGACTGGATATCATGCATGTAGTATGTTTAGTTGCTAGATTTCAAGTAAAACCTAAAGAGGAACATGTTATAACTGTAAAGAGGATATTTAGATATCTTAAAGGTACACCAAATTATGGCCTATGGTTTCCTAAGGGTGCTGATTTCACTTTGAGTGCTTATACTGATGTAGATTGGGTTGGATGTGTGGATGACCAAAATAGTACCAATGGAGGTGCTTTCTTTCTTAGTGGAAGATTTGTCTCATGGTCGAGTAAGAAACATGACTTGGTTTCTTTATCTATTGTAGAAGCAGAATACATTGCTATAGCATCCTATTGCACACAAGTTTTATGGATGAAGCAAACTCTGAAAGATATTGGAGTGATATGTGATGAGCCTATTCCTTCTTTTTTTGACAATACAAGTGTTATAAACATTTCAAAGAATATGGTAATGCATTCAAGAACAAAAAATATATCTATCAGATATCATTTCCTGAGAGAGGTGTTGGAGAATGAAGTCAGGCTAGAGTATGTGTCAACAAAGGAACAAATTGCAGATATATTTACTAAGGCTCTTTTGAAGGATAATTTTGAGTATCTTAGGGATAGGTTGGGGGTCATTGTCCCTCCAAACTAGGTGCACATGGAGGTGCACTAGTCTAGTGAACTCACAAATTCTTCATTTATCTAGACTAATGAATGGGTCTACTCCGTAGGGGGGGTAGAATTTTTTTTATTGTTGCAGTATGAGTTGAATGGCTGTAATCCTAAGGGGGAGTAATTGGAGCTTTTGTTCTTTTCCATTGATGTCAAAGGGGGAGAGAGAGTCATGTGAAAAAAATTAGAAAAGGAAGAGAAGGCATTCTCCTAAAATATTGTGTATGTTGTGGTCTTTGATGGTTTTTCACATAATGTGTTGCCATCAATGACAAAGGGGGAGATTGTTGTAAGTATGAGCAAGTTTGGTGGTGTTGTCATTAATGTTGTCATTGATGTCAACATAGTTCAGTATGTTGTAGATTGTACATGTATAGTTGAGATGTTGTGAGTACATGGAACTATCCTTATGATGTTGTATATGTGCTGAAATGATGGGTTACCAAGTGCTTTTGAGAAAATTAATAAAGAGTGAATTCAAAGTTATGTATGTTTTAATAATATGCTCCGAAATGTGCTCTGAATTTCTCCTATGTTGATCCTATGCTTGTGTAGATTTGAAGTTTTGGTGTTGGTGATCTATTGGTGATATCTTTTAATTTTTTGTTGCTGGTTTGATGACAGGTCAAAGTTATGTTCACTTGTGTGTGAATTGGTTTGGTAGAATTGGTTATCTATGGATTAGGAGAAATTTTTCCGCTCCACAATCCTTTGCTATTTTTTTCAGATTTTGCAAATCTAGAATGTCTTGTATTGGTGTTCTCTACATTCAAGGTTTGGTGTTCTGAAAGTTGATCTTCAAAATTGTTGTGTGGGTTTGCATAGTTTGGTTGGACTGTTGGAAGGTGTTCTATGTTCGAAGGTTGTTACACCTAATGTAGATGTATCTATAAGTATCTAAGATGTGTTCTTGTGCATGATGAAGTGTGTTACAGTGTTCACGTGCTATATTGTAAAGCGTGTACTTCAATGTTCATTTTTGTTTTCATTAAGTTTGGTTGACTTACTGTTTACACTTCATATGAAGAATTAAACTTAATTAAGGAAGCATGTGGTTGATTTGAGATGTTGCCTTTGGTCTTGGTTAAGTGGTTGATTGGATCTTTTATTTCCTTTTGTATCAATAGGTAGTAAGCCTCCCTGTTGGACAGTGAGTCCTTTCTGTTAGTAGTGAGCCTTTGTACCTGGATAGTGAGTCCTCTTCTAGGTAGTGAACCCTTCGCAGTGAGCCTTTGTATTTGGTTTTTCTATCTCTTTATATTGTGAGCTAATCCTCATTGTGGTTTTTCCCTTATTGGTTTTTCCATGTAAAATTTGGTGTTCATTGTGTTGATTTTTCTTTTTGTTATCTACATTTGATGTTCATACTTAATAAAAAAATAGTGTGGTTGTGAAATTGATAAGTGTTGAAGCTTTGAGTTTTATTTTTGATGACAATTGATTCACCCCCTCTCTCAATTGTCCTATGCCTTTTAATAGTATATTATAACTTATGTTTTACTTTTTCACTTGGAGAAATGTTACCTTTGTACTTATGTATCATATTTTCTCCTATGCTTGTTCATGTTTTCTTGTTCACTTTTAGGTTTTTACATGCTTTTTTTAGTCTTGTGTTTTCTTATGTTTTATTCTTATCACCTGGTGCATCCACTCATTTATTATTTTCTTACTTATGCGAATAGGCCTCATGATCACTCATTTGAGATTCATGTCATGGACTCATTTTATTTATCATGTTAATGTTATTTTGATCCTTATTTTTCATTTAAATTTCATCATGATCTTATTCTCCTATCCAATTTACGGGAAAAAAATTCAAATATACTTTCATGCTTCTAAGAATATCCATTAAGTTTGTATATTTGATTTGATTATATTTTCATGTTGCATGTATGATTTATATTTATCCTTTAAGTTCATAATTTAATTTATCATTTTCCTATGTTCTACTTTATGATCTTACGTGCTTATTATATGCTAGACACATTTTTACTTATACTATTATTTGATTGATATAATTTTTTACATTATTAATGCAATTATAGACTTACTTTCTAACACCTATTACCTAATTGTCACATGATGCTTGTTATAACAATTGTACCATGCACAAGTCAGTGATGGGTACTATTTTTGGCCACTCCAAGATCACCAAACTTGAGAAGAAAGGGTAAAAAGAAGACGATGAGGAGAAGGTGAATGATAAGAATTTTAATTAACATAGGGTAAAGGAGGACTGGGAAATATCCCTTGATGCCCTTCTTGAAGACTAGAGCTTGATCAACTAGCTCGCCCTCTGTGGGTTTTTTTCATTCTTGGTCTTATCTTATATATATTTTTTTGGTTGGGCCTACGTGCCCTCTTGTTGTATCTTTGTTATGTTTTATGTTGTCTTAAACTCTTAAAATTAGGGCCCTTTCCTTACTTTTTTAATAATTTTTTTTTCCATGCTTTTAGATGTTTTTTTATGCTATATGTGCTCACATTCTTTATCTAACTTTATTATTTTAGGGTGATCCCACAATTTTTTTTGTTTCAAATCCCATATTTAAAAAAAAAATCATAATTGAAGCCTAAATGGGTTCCTTGTAAGGGAGTTTAATTGAAATAATTTAGATCAAATCTTCTTATATTAAACCACCTCGAAGAGAACCCCTATAAGATTAAATCAAACCCTTGACAAAGTCACATCTACACCTATCAAAATATTGACACAAGAGTAATTTTTCTTGACCTTTTGAGGGATCAAATGAAGTCATTTGGAAATGTCATTTTGTATGTAGCCCTTAGTGTTATCTTTTGAAA
>VDFB02270651.1:2417867-2428533 GCA_007258455.2 Sequoia sempervirens | reverse complement strand
CTAATGTTGCCCTAACCCTAATTTTTGGTTGTCATATTGAATCTTGTCCATTGATTCTAGGGCACTTGTCAATCTTCAATCTTGGTCATTCATCCAAAATTGCATTTTCTATAAAATGACAATTTTGCTCTCATTTTGTCATCTCATGCAATCTTGTCTTAGGAACTCTTGGCATCATAGCATTTTGGAATTTTGGCATACTTTAGTCATAGTTCATAGTTGCTTACTAGTTGCATAGTATTGCATTTCATATCAAATCCTTCAACATTTTTCTTTGGTATTAGCATTGTCACATATTGCTCACTCAAAATCTAAGGGAAACCTACATATTGCAACAAGTTGAGAAGGTGTAATGGAGGTCAATCATGGAGGTTGAAGACTTAAGGTGATATATTTCTTGTTTTCATGTTATTTCTTCCTTTGTGCTTCATTATTACTTTGGGTTATTATGTTTACGCACTAATTTTCTAACCTAAGAATTTCCCATAGTTACATTGGTGAACTTGACGTGAAAATCACAATTTTTGTAGATTTCCTTACGACTTTTTGTGTTTTTGTAGGTACAAGTGTAGAATGTCGCATTTGTTGTTTTTTGAGATGCAAACATTCTGTCGCAACGCATTTGATGTGTAGAGTGATGCATCCGCCATCGCGAGACACATTCGACTGACAGAAAGCTGTATTTTCTCTATTGCAATGCATCTGATAGCTAGAACAACACATTCATGGCTTCCTACACCACATTCATTGCTTCCTACACCGTATTTGTTGCTTCCTGCACTACATATGTGGCTTCCTGCACTACATTCGTTGCTTCCTACACCACATTTGTGGCTTCCTGCACTGCATTTGATTGAGCTGAATTTGATAGACAAAACAACGTATCTAACTGGTAAATTCTAGTGTACAGACCCAAGACACATTTGTTGTGCAGAGTGATGCATTCACTTTGCTGTGATGCATTCGTCTACTAAATTTTTGCATTCAGGTTTTTCCAGAATTTTCCTAATTTCTCATTGCAATCTAGTAGTCTAGAGGTTTTTGTGGTTACTAATTTGTTGTTGTAGCATGTGGCATTGAATTTTTGAGGGTCCAAGACATTTTTTTGAGACTACTAACAAGTGGTTTTGTAGGTTCGATTGTCCACGAATTTGATTTTGAAACCTCTTGTGTTTGTTTTTAGATTATAAAACACATACATTGGTGCTCTAAAAAGAACATTTGCTTGTCTCACTTGGATTTAATTAGGAGGTTAAATAACTTTGCTTGATTTTTCTTGAAGGTGGTAGGTGATTATGCTCTCACCTTGTGCAAACTAGGTGATCAAAAAACTAGACCCATCTATTTTATGTGTCACCCCGATTCAATAATTGAAGTATCCTCTCCCCTTTCACACTTGTGTGATCCTAGGTGTAAGAGAAACGATTATTGACTCTAGGAATTGGGCCTTCCTTGGTGGGAAAAATTACTCACCCCAAGGCGACTCAAACTGGCAATGAAGCTCTTTGGCCGAGCTACCCTCGACTGGTATATAAATGTGAATCCTAATGAAAAACTTAGGATTATGAGTGCGGATGTGTCACATAGACAAGTGAACTCCCCAAAACCCTATTGAGCATAACCTCTCACTACAACAAATCCCTGTGATTTGCTCCATTTTTTTCTCCATTTTTTGCCTCCACCCATTGTTTTAATGTATTTTTTGCCAATTTTGTAAAAACGTTGGTGTTATTTATCGAGATGGTGCTATTTTTGGCATTTATTTGCACCGATCAGGACAAGTCGGCACTAATTTTAGCACTACTTCACGCCAAAATTAGTGCTGCTTTTAGCACCAATATTGGCTTCGAGTGTGGTGCCACCATTAGCACCGCATTTGGCTCTAAGTTTAGCTTTGACTTTAGCACCACTTTTAACTCTGACTTTAGCTTCAAGTTTAGCTTTGGGTTTAGTACCGGTTTAGACACCCCTATGTCAAAGAGACTTATTTATATGTGTGATCGATGATGTAAAATAGTGAAATGTCAACAAGATACATGCATATCGAGGAGAGAATCACTTACGTCACATCGACAAGGTATATCTACAAGTGCTTCGGTGAAACACAACCTTGGATATAATGAAGTAATGTCAATGAGAATTGAGACATCGAAGACAAATAATATCGCCTCATCGACACCCCTGGGTAATGATCAAAAGCAATACACCACCACACCGTCGAAGGTGAGCAACATGTAGGGAGTGGTATACACCGCGAACCGCAACAAGAAGCCTTGAGCAAGGTGGTAGTGTGGTAAACAATTGAAAGGAAGGGAAAAACATTGCCATATCACATCGATAATCACGAGTCTCCCCGACATGGAAAATTTACACCAATATATAAAGAAATACCACCAAAGGAAAATATCAATGAGACAGTGGCATATCAGCAAGAGATATTAACTTGTCTCATCAACACCGACAACCAACATCAAAGGAACATAAGATATAATGTCAATGAGACATTGAGATATGAGTAAGACAAATAAGATTGTCTCATCAACACTCTTCAAGTAATGATCAAGAACATACATCGCTATACTGTCGAGAAGGTGAGCAACATATGCGGTAGAGCGGTATACACCACAACCCTGCAACAAGAAGCCTTGAGCAAGGTGGTAGTGTAGTAAATAGTAGAAGGGAAGGGAAAAACACCTCCATACACAACGGGTATAATAAGAGATGATAGTAGTATGGTAATTGTGGCATCATTACAATTTACAACACTAAATGCAGCAAATCATGTTAGCCACAATCCATTTGAATATAGCCCGCCAAAATACTCGAAAACTCTAATAAACATAGTCTAATTTTTTTGTCAAAATCTTATTTTCAGTCATAGCTCACCAAAATGGAGTTTTCATTTTAATAAACATACAATAAAACCTTTGTTGAAACCTTATTTTCAGGTGTAGCCCACCAAAATGGAGAAGTGTTTCAATAAAGAATGACAAAGAATGGTAAGGAGATGTTCGTGATAGGAGGCATAGGATTCATTGTTGTTTATCTCATTCCTGCTTTGATCAACAAGGGTTACAATGTTCGCACTACTGTTTGCAATCCAAGTATTTAATTGACATATGTTTGCATAATCTCAAATTCCTTTAGATGCTTTTGAAGTATCAATGTATCCTATATAGGGTTTTGAATGACTTCTTTTAATTTAAAAAAATAAATCAGATGCTTCTTGAAGCATCAATGTGTCCTATATAGGTTTTAGAATATTTTCTTTAATTTAAAAAATACATAACATGTATTTTCTTGTATGATTAGATAATGTGGAGATTTCCTAAATTTTCCCTAGCACACTATCATCTTTCACAGTGTGTTCATTACTCTAGCTGCTAGGGTTTGCATTTGACATCTTTAATATCTTCATGATAGTGGCTTTTAAATAGATCTCAGTCTTTGCTTTAATCTTAATCATGGTAACACTTGAGTTCCATAATCCACCTTCAATCTCTTCTAAGAACGTTGTCTTAAGATAGACTACATAGTATGCATATAAAGCAAGTCCTTCATACCTGCCATTGTTCCAAACCACCACTCATCGACTTGCTTAAAATGATGCCTCCATAAGCACAATAGCATGTTTTAAAATCATGGTTGCCAGTGATTGACCATTAAGGTCACTATTTTCATCAAGATACAATGATATTTTTGTCTTCAAACTTAAGGCATTATGCAAGATAACAGTGTGAATTGTTTGTTGTGTACAATTTGATTTTCTTGCACATTTACTTCTTTGCTAATTACCTTTAAGATTGGATATTGCACCATTAGGTGCAATCTCAAACAACTCACTCACTGTCACTTGAAGATTCCTTTCATGAGCATCCTTGTATAAAATCAAATTATGCCCTATAGACTACCTACTTACTAATATAGGGGACTCATTGTTTTATGGTATTTTGAGTTTTATTTAGAAGGGATTAATATGTGGCATTTTTATGTGTAGGAAGAATAGATTGTGATGCAACATTTGGGTATGGATGGTTCAAGAAAACTTGGATTTCTATCAGTGACATAACCAGGTTGGAGAGTACTTTCAGCTGGTCTGAAACACTTCTAGGTGTTTTCAAGCCAACAACAACTCGAGTGTAGGAATTTCCAAATATCCGATAGAGGAAGTCCCTACATTCTAAAGATAAAATCATAAATCTTCTTATCCGGTTTCTGATCCAACCTGACATCTTTAATATCCGATAGAGAAAGTTTGTACATTCTAAAGATAAAATCATAAATCTTCTTGTCTTTGTACAATTGCTTGTTTGAATTGTTTCTTTAACAGTTTTAGGTCCATGTCCATGTACATATCTTCTTCATTTTCTAGTTGAATGGCCAGGCTCTGCATTTTCTCCAATCTTCATCTAAAATAATAAAAAACATGCATTAATTTATGATTGTACCTTGAGCCGGTCTGAAACACTTCCAGGTGTTTTCGCTCTAAGCAAAACTTGTGTGTAGGAATTTCCAACATCCAATAGATAAAGTTCCTATATCTCTAAAGATATATTCTATGAAACATTCCTTATTTTCTATGAAACAATGTATATATTCTTGTACTTGTAAATTTTCTTTTACTGCTATGTCTATTAAATAAAATAGAGTTTGAATAAAAAATGCTTCACCCTTTTTTGTAAGTGAGTATGTGAATTATTGTTTAAGGAAAAATCTTACAATGTTTACATTTTTAGTTTACTAGTTTCAAATCTTTATTTTCTATGTCTATAAAATTGTATGTGCTCTTTATCTCAAATGACATAAAACAGTAATATCATTAGAACCAGGGTTTTCAATTTTAGCACCATCATTGTCCACACTTTTCATATCTTGTTCACTTTTAAGTACAATAATCAAAATTTTATTTTTATTTCTTGTCCCAATTAATCTTGATTCCTTTCAGCACAACACAGTAGGTTGCATGTTAAATTTCAAACATTTTCTTTGCATTTTTTTGTATCTATTATTTTCTCAGTGCATCATTATGTAACAACAATTTCACTTATGAGATATACAGTAAAAATAAATGAAAGCACATGTTTGATTTTTCAAGGGAAATGTATGGTGAATACCCTATGTCTTTTAGATAAGTGTGCAAGCGAAATAAGGCATAACTAATTGAATTTGATTTTCTACTATACAATTGTTTTTTTATGCGGAGGCTGTAGCAGCTTATCATGGATTAGTTTTGGCTAAGAAACAAGGTGTTTCTAAACTATGGCTAGAGGGGGACTCTCTTAATGTGATTAATTGTCTCATGATGAAATTTCCTCCTTCATGGTCAATTGCCAATTTTATTAATGACTCGATATCTATTATTAACTCTTTTGAGGGGATCAAAAGCACACATGTTTTTTGTGAAGTGAACATGATGGATGATGGGGTTGCCAACGTGGGAGTGGCTGAGAGATCTGAGTAGGATTCTTTGAATTGCGACCTCTTAATCTGAAGTGTATTTATAATGATGACCAATTGGCTTGTTTCTAGGCGAGATGTTCTTGGGGAAAGGTTTTTCATTATGACTTTAAGCTGGGTTTTGCACATTGACCCTTTGCTCTTTCAGTTTCATTATTCTTTCCTTGGTTTCCGTAGAAGGATGGACTAGCAATTTTTGCAGGGTTACTTGGAATGATAAGCCCACACGTATTGTGGGTGTTTGTTGTATTGTTTTGAGTAGCACCTGGTTCATTTTACTTTTTCATTTGTTTCCTCCCACTATGGGTGGTGACTGTTGCAGAATTGAGTTGAGTTCCTGTGAATAGTTTTAGAAAAATGCTACTATGTGGGAGCACTTGGAATTGGGGGGGTTACTCAATTTATGTAGAGAATTCAAGGCTCGGACCCTAATGTAACAAATTTCTTTGTGAAAGGATGGAATGGGAGGTCTCTGCGTTACCAAGGCATTGAGTTTTGAGTTGAAGAGGATTTTATTACAGAGGTAACTGGTCTTTCAGTTGTTGGGAGAAAGATTTTCAGAGACAGGGGAGCGGCTAAGAAGGCTTTTGCAAATTTCTTTAAACATGACGAGAGGAAGAAGGTTAAGGAAATTGGAAGTGGAGGTTATGCTAGGAAGTCCCTGGAGCCGCTTTGGAGGGACCTCGTGTTGGCCATTATGCACTACTTCACCCTTGAAGGTAGATTCTCTGTGGTTTACACTCACCATTTTAGGCATAATGTTTTGGTCTTGTTTCCTTTTTACCTATTACATTCTATGGAGAAGAGTATTGAAGACCACAAAAAGAACCCTAAGAAGGCGGTTCTTCATCAAGGGCTTATGTGTTTGATTTTTTCTCATATCAAGCTAAAGTTGATCTCGGTCTCCCCTAAAACTCCTAGTAAGAAGGAAGTTAAAAATGATGGGTATGAAACAGGGGACTCTACCAGTGGACGGGTCAGTAGTTCAGAGGAGGAAGAGTCAAAATATGAGGATATTTTTGTTGATGAAGGAGGCTTTGAGGAAAGGGATGAGGAATCAAAAGAATGGTGTAAGGTCTATGAGACTAACGTGGAGTTGTGAGAAACTATGGATAATTTTTTTAGAAAATCTTCGAAGGGGAAAACCAAAGGAATGAAGAAAGTTAAAGCTTTTTCCAAAAGGAAAATTGAGGTGGTTGCCCCTGGTTTGAATGTGAATCCCGCGTTGTCTTTTGGAAAAGAGGGTTTGAAGGGTTGTCATCCTATGGGTGATGTGGATCCTTCAAATTTTGATTGTGTTTAGAATGCTTCATTGGGGAACCCTATTCCTGGTAAGGATGGTCTACTAGAGAGCTCCCCAATGCAAGGGCTCAAGGTGTTGGTTAATTTGGGTAGTTAGCTGAGTGGTTTTACTCATATGGGAAACTCTAAGATGGAGGTGAAGCCTAATGAGACTGGCCTTGTGGATATGTAGGGGATTGATGCAATTAATTGTTCTTAGGATTTTTTTGTTGTGGAGAAGGAAGTGAAGAAGGAAAGTTTGGAGGTGTTAGCTAATTTGGAGAATCTAGCAGATAAGGAGAGGATAAAGGTGGATAATTTAGTGCTTAATCAATGTTGTCTCATCTATTTCCACCCACTTTCCTCTCGATTTACTATTTCTACCATCCACATCCTCTCTCCATGGCCTCTATGAATAAAATTTTTGCCACAAAATCTTTCACCACACTATCGCCAAGAAGGAAGAAGAAGCAACTTGTGGACTGTGGTAAAAAATGCTCTACCACACATCGCACACCAATGGTAGAAGACTTTGTGGAGTCACCACAACAATCGCCAGAATAGAAGGAAGATCTCCATGTGCTACCACAATAGCTTTCACCACACTACCATCGAAGGAGGAAGCACCTTGTGGGACCATGGTAAACCACTCTACCACACCGAAGCTGATGAAGGAGCCACGAGACAGCGGTGGTCACAAAAACAAGGCAGGAGTTTGGGCAGGGCAATATTTTGATTTTCCATTACCCAATGAATATAAATTCAACATTTGTAAATCAATTGTTTAATTATGTATCTTTTCCTTTCATGTAAAACAATGTAAATCACTTGTTTGAACATTGCAACTAAATACAGAATGAAAGCATCTCTTTTCTATTATGCAACTCTTTAATGTTGTAATTGAATCAAACAACTTAAACACATTGCATCTTGGAACTCCAAAATATTTTAAACACTTGCAATGATTAAACATCTGCAGAGGTTAATTTTGAATTTTCACCTTAAAATAAAACTTTGAACAAAACAACTCCATCAAATTGAGTTGTAGTGAAAATTTGATAACAATTAGTTTACATTCATTTACTTGCATTTGTAAGCATTCATATACATCTACACACACTTCACATCCATTTCATATAACTATGTTTGTCATATTTTTTTGTATATTTTTGTGAGTAAATGGCGAAAGAACATTGTATCCTTATCCACATTTTATAATTCATGTTGATTTTTTTTCATTGCAAAATAATATAATTGATTTCACATGAATTATCAAAATAACTACTTGATATAAAATAAAGAATGTTTTATGATTTTATACAAGTGTAGCTAGCTAGTGATGTCAAGAAATATTTGCATTGTTTGGTCAGTGTAATTGAATTGAGGATGAGAACTTTGAGTCACAAGGCTAGACTAGGAAAAATGTACAATGATAGGTGCTCAATTAGGCACACTTGACACCGCCTTAGGTGCCCCAAACTGATTATATTAATGGCCAAAAGTCAGTGCTCAAGTTGGAATTGAGGAAGAAATTGGATGACAAAAAAGGGAAAAAAGGGAAAAATGCCGCATGAAGGAAGAAATCAGACGACATACAAGGGAAAAACGCTACGCGAAGGAAGAGAGTAGGACGCTACTAGCAACTGAAGAGAGCATGAAGCCAGGATGCATGGAGGAAGTCCGATGAGAAGAGTATGCAGGTATTTGAATTTGCTCATAATATTATATCGAATTTATTAAACAATATTTATTTATTTATTTTTCTTCGATTGGTGATAATATTTTTATTTAAGATAAACCAAAATATACAAATCTCCAAATAAAAAGTTCTTCTAGCACCATCACATCATGTTTGTTAAAACAAAATAAAAACCTATAGATCAAAAATCCCTACCACAATCGCCTAAAAACTATCCAACTAACTACTACCCAAACACTAGCTATTTACAATATTGAGACCAAAAACAAGGCTTAACCTCTTAAGCTTATACATTAACATCTAGCTTAAACACAGTAAACTAGTTTACGCAAAAGTTCCAGAAGTGTTGCCTAGATGTAATGGGCACATTTTCATGAGTGGCTTCACCTTCTTTCTCAGATGCAAACCCTTCTTCTCACACAACTCCTCTCTGGAAATGGCTTTGGGTCTTGCTATTGTCTCCTCAGTCTACATTAATTTGATACATAGTTTCAAAGCTTGCCACCCCCATTTCACACCCTCTCTCCACACAACTTTGGTTCTTCCTTCTGGCCACCTAATGAAAGGGTGATTTATCTCTGCTACTTCTAGGTCCACACCTTCCATGCCTTTGCTTACAAATCCTTTTCCTGGTATAGCCCTTTCTAGGATACTCTCCATGTTCACTAAGAAATCCCTATGCACCAACGCTTTCATCACTTTCCTTACAACCTCCACCGACTCTCCTAAGTATAGTCCCCACACCATGATCAAAGAGTATATATCCATATTAGTCTAATATTTGTGCTTCAAATCTTTGAAGCCATTACCCAAAATGATTTGCATAGATTGCACCACTTTCACATCCTTGTATAGGAACAAGCCACATAGTCTCTTCACTGTCACTTTACCAACAAAAGGACCCAATTTTCTCCTCGCTTTCATAGTGAAATTGGCCTCCATTTATTCTCTGGTAGTTAGCCACAGACTACTTCACACTATTGCCCTAACACTCTCCTTACTCCCGCAAACCAAGAAGCATCGAAGGAAATACAAGAAAAAACTTCATTACATAGAAAATTGTCCACCATCAACATTAATGCCAAACGTACGTCCAACGCCAACAAAAAGAGCTAATTCTTCAATAATTTCGAAAAACATTCCTTCAATAATTTGTAAGTATATTTAATATGTTAAATGATATATTTTTTGTTTCCTTGGAAAAGTAAATGATTTCATATTAATTATTTTAAAAGTAAATGATAGTGCATTTCTAGATTGACTTCTAATTCATCCCATTGTTTTGCCTTCCTCCTCTTTAAATCTTCTTCTTCTTCTTAGTCACTCACTTTGACTCACAAGAGATTCATCTTTTGAACCTACCTCATCTAGTTTTGATTCCTCTTCTACATCAAAGGGTTCGTATCCTTGATCAGACTCTTCTAAATTATCAAAATCGGAATCACTCTTCCATATTCAAAAATTCCCAACCACCATCTTCAATAAATTTATCTAGATCATCAATAATAGTTTTCAAAGGTGACACCAATTGAGTTAATTATGCTTTTTATAATATTTTATATCCATGAAAACCAAGCTCTCTAAATTAGGTATGTCAAAATCTCTGGCATATGGCTCTAAAGAGATCATTTTTGGCTACTTTTGTGTTGTCATTGATAGCAACTACATGATCAGCAGTATGATCCACGGTTTACCATTGTTTATACTAGAAAGAAACTTAAGATTATGTGTATTCTCTACGGAGTAGTGAAATTATGAAGAATAGGACATCCGGTTGGAAAGTTGATTCAATCAATTTACTAGATTGTTATTTCATGGTGTGGATCTCTAGGGAATCTTTCTTATAATTTACACTATCCTCTGATGAGTCTTGTGGTATAGTATTAAGTCAAAGTTTGAGTTAAGAGATTCGGTAGCATGATTCATGGTTTATTTTTCATTGTGTCCATGTTTTATATAGCATATCGTGGATCTATGTGGAATATGTATTTTGTTATCTCTTATGTTTGGAACCTTGTTTTAGGGCCCTACTAAAGTCTACCAACTTGTGTGGGTACGCTTCATTTCCAATTAGAGATTTGAGCCGACATAAGAAGAAATATTATATTTTATTATGAGGCTGACATACTTTGAATTTATGATTAGCGGGTATATAAAGGAGATTGGAAAACCATTTTTTGTGTGAAATGCAAGTCTTGGTCGTAGATATAATGCAGTAGTAAATGTGTG
>VDFB02270651.1:2391184-2417767 GCA_007258455.2 Sequoia sempervirens | reverse complement strand
GGCCACTTGCTTTTACTAGCTCTTTGTCTCCACCATTGTAAGAAATTAGCGAAAGATTCCCCTTTTTTTTTTCTAAGAGTGTACAATTCTTCTAGACTTACGTCCATGTCAAGATTGAAGGTGAAGTGATCTATGAATTTTTCAATGATTTCTTAGAAATTTTTGATGTTAGGGGTAATTGAGAAAACCAATCCATGGCAGGACCTATTAAACTTCATGAGAAAAGGCACATCAAATAGGACTCATTATAGGAAACCTCCATACACTTGACATGAAACTCTTTGATATGGTCCATAGGACTTCCTCTCTCTTTGTATTTGTTGAATTTGGGGATTTCAAAATTAGGAGGGAATGGTACCATTGCAATGTTTTGATCAAATAGATATGGACATAGGTTCTATGTATGGGGCTTCTTTGTCTTGCCTATTAAAAGTTACTACATTTCTTGAGATAGTGCCTTAAATTGTGATTCTAGATTGTCTAGCGGGTTTGGTGGAGGAACATATGTTGGGATGATGGATGGGTTGTATGTGGGATTTTGATATGATAAGGTGTTGTATGGAGTGTATGGTGGTGTAGGATATTGTGAAGGTGATTGTGGTGGAGGCGTATATTTTCCCAACGTGTTTGGGTTGACGGTGTTTTGTTGAGGGTTATAGTATAAACCCTGTTGTTGCTATTGTGCGAGTGTTGTTAGGCATATTGTTGAGCAAGCAATGATTGTTGTTGGGTCTATTGTTGTCTAGCTTGTTGTTGCATGACTAAGGTGGCTTGTTGGGTTTTTTGTTGTTATTGTGCTACTAAGGCCGCTTGTTGTTGTTGTTGTTGTTGGATGACTTGTTGATAAGCCTATTGTTTTTGTGCTACTAGGGTTGCTTGATGAGCTTGTTGTTGTTGTGCTACTAAGGCTACTTGTTGGGCTTGATGTTTTTTTTGTAAAGCTAAGGCATGTTCTTGCAATGTAGGATCAATTAGTGGTTGGGACATCTATGATAGGTTTTGGGTGTTGATTTTTTGTGTGGGTTGTGGATTGTTGATGAGAATTTTGGGGTTCTCTTGGTTCAACATTCCTTGTGAGATGGTGGATTGAGGTGGAGGAATGTAAGTTTGAGGTCCCAATTGATTTTGCATGGTAAAGGGGACCATGGGAAATGATGAGGATGATTCCATTAGATTTTTTGATGGTAATGACATACTAGGACCTTCAGTCCATTGATTAAAAAGGTTCCCTTGTTGTATTTGAGGTGTGACCAAGGTATTACCTTGGTTGATGGGATTCGTAACCAAGGTGTTGTTTTGAATTGGGTTGATGATAGATGGGTTTGATGTGGATGGTGGATTGACTTGAGTAGCTTAGGTAACCACTTGTATTAATGTGTCAATGGGGTTGTTGGAACCACTTGTCAA
The DNA here is from genome assembly GCA_007258455.2 of Sequoia sempervirens. Lineage (NCBI taxonomy): Eukaryota > Viridiplantae > Streptophyta > Pinopsida > Cupressales > Cupressaceae > Sequoia > Sequoia sempervirens. The sequence continues at coordinate 2,416,360 of VDFB02270651.1, read as the reverse complement.
GGGTTGGATTTGTGTGAGAGTGTTAACTTTCCCTTGTTGTCCCACTTGAGGAACTTGGTTCACATTACCTTGCATAACATTAGGCATACTTGGGGTATTTGTGATGATGGATGAAGATAGTTGTGCTTGAAAATTTTGAGATTGTTGTGGCATCTTGGAATGTAAGTAGTTTTCCAAAGGTTGGTATCCAACTTGTGTTTTGGGTAAGGTTGGTGTTTAATGGAATGGTCATTTTGTGAATACCCAAAGTTGTGTTTGTTCCTAGACATGAAGTGAGACCAAGGTTGGTTCCTAGCCTAGTTGCAAGACTAGATGTTAAGGGTTGATTTGGCACAAGGGATGGAATTGGTTGAATCGTAGATGAATTCAAGCCTTGTGTCAATGATTGTGCAAAAAAAATGGGGAAATTGGAGTCATGTTTTCTAAGCCTTGATGTTCCATGATTTCTTCTCTAGGAATTATGAATGGGTTGTTCATGATGTCTTCTATCTCATATAGTCTTGATGGAGACAAGGGTTGTTTTGATGGGGAAACATGACTTCTCAAATCAAATTCTTGAGGATTTTGATCACTAATGGTAGATAAGACTTTGTTTTTCTCCATGATTCTCTTGTGTTGTGATATTGTTTTAACCATAGATTGTGGGTCAACGATGGGAGAGGTGTGTTGATATTTGTAATGTTTGAACTCTCTAGTTGACTCAAATCTAGGTAAAAGGGATTCTCTAAGTATTTTTGGAGCAATGATGGTAATGGGAGATGAAAATGTGGATGATGCAAAAAGTGATCTTTGAAAATGTTTTGGGACAACGCATTTGACTAGAAGTTGGATGTTTTGATGTTTGGATAAAGGATGTTTATGAACTTGGAAATTTTTAGGGTAAACTCATGACCTTCAAGATAAAATAGTTCAAAAATGATCACTACCTTAACTAAGTGCATAGAAAAGGATTCATTTCACATACAAAGTAGCTAAGTTGGGGGTTGGTTTGATTGATAGATGTCCAAGTCCAAAGTGTTGGTGTATTTTATTTTTTTACAAAGTTTGTTGAAGTGAAGGATGAAATATGATGAAGGATGGATGAAATGTTTGACCTAATGTTGACCTAGAGCGAACCTTTGTTTTCCACTACCAAGGTAGTGAGAAAAATGCTATACCTCTATAGTGATAATCACTCCAAGAACTCAATGATTTTGGTAAAATAGGACCCAAATGATTTTGGAAATAGGACCCAATGATTTTGACAAAATGAGACTCAATGATTTTGGATAATGGAACTCAATGATTTTGGATTCAATGTTTGCAATGTTTTTCCTTGTCTCAATTTGCTTATGTTCGGGGAGTCAACGATTTGAACATACATCAATGTGGGGTGTTCATTTTATTTAATCTTGGATTAATGAGGTTATTTTTACCATAAAAACTTGTCTTGGTTATGTTTTCAAACTAATTTTTTATGTCAAAAACATCATAACTTTCACAATGTCCATTTCATGAAAATCATGAGGTTGAAGCCATAATTTCCTATGTTGTCTTTGGAAAATATGGATTTTAGATTTAAGCCAATATATTTAGAAATTTCTAAGGATAGAAATCCTTAGGACAAGTAGTAATATCAAGGCTTTTTTAAGAGGTATCCATATTTAGGCCAAAGTGTTTGAAATTTTGAGGAAGATAGTGAATGTTTTTGTAGCATTTTAGATCCAAGCAATGTATTCACCAAACTCAATCATTTTCAACCCTAGGTTCAAAATAGCTATACTAATTGAATCCCCACTTAGATTTCTCCAAACACTAAACAATGCGAACAGTTAGAGATTTGGCGACACTAGCTCCCCTCCACGACACACACTTCTCGAGACCACCAAATCTCAAAATCCTTAAAATCCAGAGATCAAAAGGATTCTTCTATTTCTACAATTGAATAGTACAAATGTGGGGTGGCTTCAAAACGACCGTTCTTGCACCAACAAGTATTAAGGGTTTTTGGCTTCTAAACAAGGGTTCGTAGTAAGGGATTCTAGTTTAGGGGGTGTAATGATAAACTCCATCAAGAGGTCTCTGAACCCTTATAACAAGGGCTTTACGCATAATAAAGATACTGGGGGAGAGCTATCATGTACTGCTTCCCATTGATCACAATTTTCATTGCAACCACACATTTATATCATGGTTTGGAAGAGCTTGGCTTTAGCTCATTGCCACTTGGGTCATTCCCTCCTTTTGATGTGGGGAGGCAGGCCCTCTAAAGGTAAATAATAGCATGGAAGTACATCCGTATTTCAATCATCTTCATTCATATGAACAAAGAGAGAACACACGCTATGCATTTTTCTCACACTCGCAAGGGGGTTCATTTTTAATCCAAATTGAAAGATGTAGGTGATTTTACAAAGTGTTATGGAATGTTTCTATTTTTCAAGGTTGCAAAATGGTGTGAGAGAACTACATATGCATCTAATAACAACATTGTAAATCACAAAAAATAATAAACAGTTGTAAATTTTAACCCCTCAAAGCAGTGATGAGTTTGTTTTAAGAACTAAATGAAATATGAAGTTGTCTTGTTCAATTTTAAACCCAAAAGACAATGATGAGATGAGGGTTCAATTTTAATCATGCTTTTGTGTTCATTTTAAACCCAAAAAATAATAATGATGAGGGTTCAATTTTAGCCAAATTTGAAAATGAATTTTAAGCCCAATTGAAAGCTAGTTGGTTCTAAGATTGTAAGTTTTTAAAACCCAATGGAAATTTAGTTGTCCCAAAGCATAAAGAAGAAAGCATGAACATTGGGTTATAATTGCCCCAAAGCATTAAACGCTTGTTATAATCATAAAATTTCAAGATAGGGAATCTTTCTTCACTTTAGCTCCATGTCTTTCAACCTACAAAACCATGTTAGTCTAATAACCAGAACATAGTCAAAAGTGCATTAGTGATCAAATAAATCAAGGAAATTAAAGCACATGTCAAAAAAATGATCGTAAAAATTCTCACCCTAGTTGGGCATTGTTGAATATGATAGTGTCATAATTTGAAATCTGAGCGTCACTCTGGTGAAAGTGGGTGTCACTCTACAACAAAAATAGAGAGCATGATAACATCAGGGTTTTTCCGAGCATCGCTACACACTGTAGCATCATGTTTTGAAATTTAAGGGTGTCGCCGTTTGGAATTTTTGATACCTCTATATTAAATTGGCATCACCATATTTAAATCAGTGCTGGTGTATTTAATTGGCATCGGTGTTTCAAATTGCAATAGCATTTCTATATGGTGATTCTCTTCAAAGTGCATCACTATTTGTGATTTGGGCATCTTTGTATCTTGCAAAACAAGCACAAAATGGAATTTGAGCTAAAAAATGGTTAAATCAATGGTCTACCCTCCTTCTAGCACTAGAATGTGAGATGAGGATTGTCAGGGTGAGTCGATTACACTTGATCCATGATGAATCGAAGTACAATTTATCCACTAAACCTTAATCTACCAAACAAGATCACTCAAATTGAAAAGTTAAAATAAGCATTTATACAAATTGAAAGTTATAAACTACGAAAATAGTTAAATTCCTACTCTAATCCATTTGAAACTTATCTTGTTTTGGAATTGGTGTCGTGTTGATGTGGAACAACAACCCTTTCCCAATCTCATGATTAGTGAGCCTATTTCAATCAATTATGTGGAAGAGAATCAATGAAACCATTGTGATAAATGGATGAAAACCTAATTTATACTAAATTAAACATGATGCAAGCTAAATTAACATGATCTATGCTAAAAATGAACTAATTGTGCAATTTCTAAGCTAATCTAAGCTAATTCTAAGCTAAAATATGAAAACCCTAATTCATACACAAACTAAGATGGATGCATGGAAGCCATTAATGGATGCTTTAAGCTATTATGTAATTATAAATAAACTAAAACAACCTAAAAGTGAGTAAATTGTGAGTGTGGATGCAAGTGAATTCAACAACATAGGTTTGCTATTGAAATATGGATGGATGAGTTTAAATAGCATAAGTTTTCTCTGAAAAAGATGGATCCATTTGTCTCCAAATAGTTCTTTATTTATAAGAGAGCAAATGAGAAATGGAGGGTTGAGATCAAAAAGATCAATCAACGGTCAAAGATGAAAGGAAGAAGATGCATGGATCATGGATTCTCATCAACGAAGGAGAATCCTTGATGGGATTTAATCAAGGGCTCACATTTACTTCAAACAAACACACTTTTGACCTGCTCACATAGGTCAAAGGTGACTTGTTCAAAAGGTTAAAGGTTAAAACTTTCATTAGAAGCTAAGTGAAAATATCCCTTTTTCAAATGATGGAGGAATAAGAATATTCCTTGGAATATTCATTTGGGTGAGGATAAAAGGCATTTTGCAAATTAAAAGAAATTATTAATTGTGTAAAAAAAGGATAATGAATATTCCATGGGAATATTCCCCTTTTAGAGGAAAATTAGTTTAATGTTAATTAAACAAGGTTTAATCATGCAATTAGGGGATTTGGAGGAATTAAAGTGTTATTTATTAATTAAATAATTTAATAAATGGGGGGAGGGGAGAGATGAAATGATGTTTAATTAAATAACTTAGGGTTATTTAATTAAATAAGATGACTTAGGAAATTAAATTATATACCTTGATCTATTTAATTTAATGAGATGGAATTTTAGCATGAAAGGGAGGTGAATTAACCTGATTTGATGAATTAGGTTAATAGACAAAAATGATGCAATTAATTAATTAGCTAGGCTAATTCAATTAATTAAGAAAAAAGAGGATTGGTTTCAAGATGAAATGATGTTAGTTAGCCAATAGGATCCATTGAGACATTTTTAAGTGTCTACAAAATCATTCAATTGTCTTATGGATTATATTATCTCAAACTTCTCCAAGGAGGCCACTAATAACAAGCTATATAAGAGGATAGATGAAACTTATTGAATTAAAAGTCTAACAAAAAAATTATCCCAAAAAGGTGTTTGTATTCTTTAAAAAGGAAATATGATGATTTATTTGCAAATACTTTTAATAAATTTACATTTATTTTGAGTTAGATAGTTTTTGTAGATGTTAAAATGGAAGAAGTTCAAGATAAATGTATCTTGGTACTTTGTTCTTTACTTGAATCTTGTGAAAATATAATTGTTTCTATTAGTGGTAAAGGTGTAGAGATCAAGATGGATAGTCGCATTGCTACTTTTTTTTCCAAAGGAGAAGAGATGAAAATCCATGAATGGTGGCTCGAAGGATGCCTTGCATGTTTTGGGAAGGCCCAAGCATAAATGTGGTTCAAAAGGGGATAAAATTAAATACAAATCCCAATCAAAAGGATGTTAAAAAGTATAGGGAAGATAAAATTTAAGTGTATAAACCATGGGAAGAGAGGGTGTGTGAAGAAGGAAGGAAAAAAGGAAATATTTACTCTTTTATATAAATATCCTTTGATGATGGCAATAGGGATGATGCTTGATCATTGATTTAGATTAATCCTACAATATGACTCCCCACAATATGTAATTTTTAACTTATACAACTTATGATGAAGGGAATTTTTCCTTAGTGATGACAATATAAAGTGGACTTTTGGTAAGGGAAAGGTATAGTTGTGTTCCAATAATGGTAGGGTTGAAACCCTTAGCAATATTTTGTGTTTTACAATAATTTTTATAAACTTACTTTTTGTATCCAAGTTGAATGATTATAGTGTGCATGTGACATTCAACAAGTCTAGTTGTAGGTTAGTGAGATGAAAATTGGTGATAGCTAAAGGATCTTAGATTCAAACCTTTTTTAGGTTGAATTCTACCACATTTTGTAATGGAAAGCTTGAAAAAACATGTATGTTGTGGCACCAATCTTGGGTCACATAAGTAAAAAAAGTCCTTGGACCATTATTAATATTTCTTTGTTCAATGATTTTTATAATTATTCTATTGGAAAAATGATTTATGTGATAAATATGCATTTGGTAAATATAATAGAATTTCATTTCTTATTTGAAGCTATATAGAAAATATATTATTATAAATAATTCATATAAATGTGTTTAGTCTAGTGGATGTGGGTAGTATGGGAAAAAATTAATATTATATTTCATTCATCAATGATGCTTCTAGATATGTACTTGGATTTATTTTATGTGTGTTAAATATAAAATTTTCACTAAATTTAAGGCATTATTTGAAAAGAAGAAGAGGGTTTAGATGATATTTTAAAATAGGGTGTGTAGGATGAGCTTGTAGAAGAACATGTAGAGCCCCTTCAACCTTGAGAAGGTACATGAGATAATTAAATATAGTTGATATATATAGTCCACTAGATTTATATTATTTATTTTCTTTATTGATTATTGGTGATGTAACATATTTCTTTTAGGGAGGCTCTATCTTTAAAATATAATGAGTCTTGGATGTAGGTCATGCAAGAGGAGATGATAGCCCTAAATAGTTGTGATATTTGGGATCTTGTCAGGTTTCTCAAGTGAATAAATAACATAGGTTAAAAGTGGTCATATACAAATAAAATTAGTGCACATAGATGTTTATAGTAGTGTACAAGGCCATACTTGTGGCTAAGGGTTACTCCTAGAGAGAGGGAGTCAATTTTGGTGAAATTTTCTCTCCTAATTCTAAGTTAACTTCTATTATATTTCTATTATATATTACTATAGCTTGTAATTTTGAGATTGATATATGCTAAGACTTAGTTCTTGCATGTGGATCTTGAAGAGGATATTTATATGTGGAAACTTGGTATTTTTGTTGTGAAAGGGAAGAAACATTTAGTTTGCATGGTGAATCGATCATTATATGGTTTAAAATAGTTACCCATAATGTGGTACTAGAAGTTACATGATTTCATGTCAAGTTTGGGTTTTTTTAAGAGTGAGGAGGATCATTGTGTTTATGTTAAAATTATTGATGATCAAATTCTAATAATTATCTTGTATGTGACTAACATGTAATTTATTGGTAACAACAAGGTGATGAATTTTTTTGGCACATTTTATATGAATGACCTTGAGGCCATAAAATAAATTATTGGTATGGGTATTAATATGGATTTGGTACATAACTTTTTTTTGTTAAGTTAGATAAGTATGTTGCTACCATTTTTTAGTGCTTTAGTATGCATGATTGCAAACTTGTGAATTTTTCATTTCTTGTTGGAATTAAGATTTATTTAGATACATATCCAAAATTAGATGATGATTTTGAGTTTATATATAATGTTCCTTATGCTAGTGTTATTGGTAGCCTAATGTATGCAATGGTTCACACTTAGACCAAATATTTCCCAAGTAGTGGGAGCTTTGAGCAAGTTCATTTCCAACCTTGGTAAGGAGTAGTGGACTTCTATTAAGAGGGTTTTAGGAAATTTACATGGGACTTGTGATTACTATTTATGTTGTCATGGTACTATTTGTGTGGATAATTCAGTGGGAATATAGGGCATTGTGGATGCATATTGGGTAGGTGAGTTGGATAGCTAGAGCTCCACTAATGGCTTTGTTTTCTTTATTTGGTGATATAGTGAGTTAGATAAGATGAGTAAGAGTTGTCCCACATTTTATTTTTATACTACATAATTAAAGTATAATTGTGGTACACATGCCTCCAAGGAGGTCATATGGTTATAGTGACTTTGTATAGGTATTGGTTTTTAATGTAGGGTTGTCAAAATTGGTTGTGATGGTCAAAGTGATATTTATTTGGCTAGGAATCCTATGAATCATGCTCATACTAAGAATGTTGATGATTGGTATCAATTTATGTGCAATATGATAAAGAATGGTAAGGTTTTGTTGTATAAGGTTGATATTCAATAAAATATTATGCATTCCCTCACAAAGCTAGTGACCATGAATAAGTTCTCTTGGTGAAAGAGGGCCATGAGACTTGGATATTATACTTAATTAATTTTATGTTTCCTATGGATCTATTTGTAATGTATTATTTCAAGTGGGGAGATGTTAGGATAAATGTTTTATTAACTTTAAAAATCTTATGCATATTTTATGTGTCTCCAATACTCTAGAAAGGTGTACTTACATGGCTAGGGTGTAATTGGAGAAATAATTTATAATTTATATTATCCTGCAATCTTAGTATTAGTTATCATATGCATTCATAAGGAGGTGGGGAACTATGTTAGTGGTTAAATTTGACTTTGGAATTATTTAAGGCACATTCCTAATTTGAGTTGTTATAGGAAGGAATAAAAAATCTTATCATAAAAAATGAGATCCACATGAGTTAGTGGACTTAAAATGGAGCACTACACTTGAGAATGTGAGACATCATGGATTTATGAGTCAAAAATTCCTTAGTGGTTATTTTTTATACTTAAGGATTCATTGATTATGTCCATGTGATGTCTATGTGAAGTCATTGATCATGTTTACTATTTTCAAAAGATGCTCTTGAAGGTAGGTATTGGGTTTTTTCATGATACCATAGTTTGGGTATCCATTATTTTGGTAAAATAATTTATAGTTTTTCCTCTCTTTTCTTATATATTGGAGGTGTGAGATAGTAGTTTTTTATCATATTTTATAGGCACACAGGTACTACCACAACATTATCAAAGTGTAGAGTAAAGTGTATTGATATTGTATCTTATTCATATAATAATTTTGCATGCACTCTTTCTTTGGTGCAGATTTTTCTTATGAGGTTTTCTCCATGTAACTCTAGAGGTGTGTTTTCTACTTCATGGTTTTTTTATTTTAATTACTTTCTAATTAATTCTTCCACTCATAATATTTTATGGTAATCTAATATTAAGGAATTCAATTTTAGATTTGCATACACTTCATAAAGTATTTTATCATAGTAGTTTCACCTCTCTTCTCAAAATTGAGAAGGGCTATGATATTTTCATTCACAGAGAGGAGAGAAGGATATTTTAAGGAGAGAATTTGGATTATAATTCAAGATATGTGTATACAAATTTTTGAGTAGTTAGATATTGTAAGAGAAAGACGAGATGTATTTAGTAAGAGATAATAAGAGGAAAATGAGAAGGGTAATTTTGAAAACCCTAATTTATCTAAAAATTTATGTGTGTAGGTATTAAAGAAGGAAAATAAAGAGAAGAAGAGAAAGTGAAAAAGAGGAAGATGAAGATGATATGGAATAACAAATATGTAAAATAGAGGAAATAGAATAAGGTTGAAAATCTATAGTTTTTAATCAACCTAAGCATACAAAAGGAGAATGAAATTACATAAAAAGGAATAAATGTCATATTAGTAGAAAAAAAGAGGATACAAATGGGAAGTCTAAATTTTTGTATATTGATCTTAGAATAATAATAAATGGGAAGAGTGCAATTGTGATTTTTCCTTTGAATGACATGGAGATTTTGGTCAAAGTGGAGTAACAATGCATAAAAAAATAAGAGAGTGAAGAGTACTTTGTGATGGTACAAAGAGTGGAAGTTGAAAAAATTGAACCGAAGGCATTTGAAGAAAAGGTGAGTATCCATGTTTTTGTACCAAATGTACATGAGAAGGTTGTTGTGTTTGAGGATAGGAAGAAACCCATGAGGATCGATGTATAAAAAAGTGCATCAATATGGTAATTTTAGTAAGAAGGATGTAGAAGAGGAATGTGTGGAAGTAGTGAGTGGATAAATGAAAATAAAATTTTAGTGAAGGTTAGACATTGGTGAGTTAAATCCCACAAAAGAAGAGGAGGGGAAGAGAAGTATTTAGTGGAGATGGATGGTAAGTGGGGGGTTATGAACCTTGAGAGGAGGAAGAAAGTGGATATTATTTTGGAGGATGATTTTGGGCTATGGTGAATAGAGATCCACAAGAGGAATAAAATCTAATGGTTATATCTAGCAAACAAGGATGATAATTTTCCTAGGTAGGTGTTAGAAGAGGTAAATGAAGACATATTTTGACAAACTTAATATAGTAATAGAGTATGCTACAAATTATGCACTTTTTGGAGTGATATTTGTATGAAAAAAATCTACTTTGTGAGTCTCATTCTCATAAATTTCTTACTTGATTTGTATGATGTAGGAGAATCTAGGTCTACAAGTAATCTTATGTCACCAAAAATGATAATTGGTTATGTTTTCAATTTTCTTTTATTTTGGGTTTTTATTGAATAATGAATTTTCTTACCAAATTACTTTCTTAGAGGGTTTCTACAAGAAGGATGTAGTATTATTATATTTATAGCAATACTACAAGCCATTTTCTAGGTTATATAGACCCAAACTAATTTTCTAGAGGATACTTTCTTGTGTTAATAGATTACTTTGGAAGTGTGACATGAGTTGTGTATTATACAACATGATGGTTATATGTGATATTCTATAGTATTTTACCTTGGTAATAGGATATGGCATAGCCTACTATAGATGTTTATAATGAATTATATGTTGCTTGACTAGATAATGAGACTATCATTACTTTATACAATACAATCAATTATAAAATATATGTGCCATGTAAATTGCCAAAAAATTCATTTACAATAAAAGGGAATTTTTCCTTTTATATGTTTAGTAGTGAGGTTGACATACCTCATACACCTTTTATTATTTTCAACAATTTAGACATTAATAGTGATTTTTTAGATCTTATTTGCACCTGCCATTTGATTAAATTTTTGTGCTTTTATAATTTACTTATATTTTCATGTAGCTTGTGACTCCCCCACATTCCTTTTATTTCATGATCTAGCACCAAAAATAGTATCATTTCATCTTTGTGGCCATGTGTTATTTTGGAAATATAAGATCAAGGATGTTTTCCTCCTCACGTGGGACACCTTTTTTTGATACCTAGTTTTATTTCTTCCCTATATGAGTTTAAATGTTTCCATGGTCATTTATCTTTCTCTTTGATACATAAAAAAATCATTTATTCTTTGATGACAAAGAAATATTCTCAACTTTTCATGGGTAAATTTCTAAGATGATACGTAATCATTCTTCTTTTCATGGATTCATTTCTTTATTTTTTCCAAGTAGGTGGTTATGGGAGAGGGCCCAATAGTGGTGCACCCTAACTTTATGGGTCAACATAGCAATGAACATGCAACATTGACATTCAAAAATTATATCACTAAGTGGCTAGTGACGTGGACAATTCAAATATTTCGTTTCACCTACATAGATTGAGAAAAAAGGTGTCATCAACATGATTTTTGTTGAGGGGTCTTAATAGACCCCCCAAAAAAGTTAGACCAATAGTGGTGCATTAAGTCATATTTTTTAGTGTGTCAATGTGGCATCATATGATTTGTTGCTTTTTGAATGTAATGGGCATATTTTGTTCAACTATTGGGTCCTCTCTTACGATTACTAGTTCCATAGTTTTAAAATATTGGGCTTTGAATGTACATGTACTATGACAACTATTGGGCCCTCTCCCCTACTTCCATGGCCATGTCGCTGATTCATTTCCTAATTGGTGACAAGATTTGAAACATATCTTAATGATGCAATTTTTCTAGGTATTTCTAGAGGCTGAGATATGATATTAAGTGTTTTATTCTTTTTTACTAGCGGGTGACAACTATTTTATCTTATTTTAGGGCTAATAGTGAGCTTATTCATGAGAGGTGTGCATTTTTAATCAAATAGGGTAAAGAGGGAAAAGAGAAATGAGAAATCTATATTGAAAGAGGAGAGTAATGTAACTCTATTTAGTAGAGTAAAAAATAAGTATGAATACTCCATGAGTGGAAGAGGAAGATGAGACCAACTTTGTTGAGAAGCAACATAGTGGGATAATAGATTAGTTACATGAAATTTGACAATTCTCTATAGCTTTATATAAGTTTGTAAGAAAGTTGTATTTTGTTATAGATAATCAATTTACTATATAAATTATATTATTTCTCCCATCTTGTATATGGGTGTGTTGAATGAGTGTTGGGATGCTAAACTGGATCATATTTCATTAGACTCCCTAGTCTAGACTACCTTAATTTTCATTAAATTTGGGTTTTATTCATGTTACATCATTAACTTGTGTTCTTTCACTATATGTGGTTATGCTTGGTTTTTGTAAAAATAAGTAGATTTATTTTTGTATTGTGATTTTGGTGTCATATGAGGTTTTTGGGTGTTTTGGTGATGTGTTGGGAGTGTTTTATGATATTTGGGCATTGTGGGAATATGGATTATGATAAGATTTATGATTCTCATTTTGAGATTGAGAACCACATTCTTATGCTTCCTTAAAGATCTACTACTCAATTTTTCTTAGTGTGAACCAACAATTTTATTTTATTTTTAAAACCATTTCTTGTTGCATATTTTTATTGTAGAATTTATGTTGGAAGTTTGTGTTGTCATTGATGTCAACATATCTTTATTGTTGCATTGATATCAACCTATGGAGATGATTTGATTGGTTGCATTATGTTGTCATTAGTAGTTTCACTAATGTTAACCTCTAGTGTTGCTTTGATGAGCTTGTGTTTGTGGATGTTCAACCTCTTGTGTGGTTGAGATAATAAGAGGAGTGTTACAGATGTTGAGATGTTGTTTGTGGTGTTTGGTTTCCAAGTGCTTTTGAGAAAATTTGAATAAAAGAGGAAATAGTGTAGTAAAGAGTGTTAAGTGTGGTAGAGTGGTGTTTAGTGTTTTGATCCACATTTGTTCATGGTTGAAGATCTACTTGTGTGTTTTAGATATGTTGATCAGAGGTGTTCAAAGGTGTTATATCCAAATTTTCATGTTTTGGATCATTCGACAAAAGAATTTATGTTCACCAATGTGTAAACTATGATGCAATGTTGTTTGGGAGAAATGGTTTTTCTCTACATTTTTCTATGTTGTGGTTTTTCGTTTTCCAGATCTAGAAGTGTTCTTATATTGCTCATATCTATCTTCATTTTGAGTTTTTTGTGTTTTGGTGCTCTGCAAGGTTGGATTCATGTGTTTTTGTGTGTGGAAGGTTAATTGGGTGTACAAAATGAGTATGTTCTTTAGGTGTATAATGTTGCAAAGGATTTGTTGGAATTCAAGGTGTTGATGGAATATTCTAGATTGTGATTAAGTTTTGTGTGCGGTCTGTGAGTCATTTTTGGATTTGGTGAAGTGTGTACTTAAATGTTTAATAGTGTTAACATAGGTTTGGTTGACCTCAAGTGTCTACACTAATTATATACATTCTTTGATGTTTTTGGAAGTGTGGTGTGGCATGTATATGTGAATTTAGGTTTGAGTTAAGGTGTGATTTGGTCTACCTTCATTCCTCTCCACTGTGGGAATGTTTTGGTGTTGACCTAATTTAAATTTGCATGTTTGTGGTGCATAGCTAACCTTGTAGATTGTTTTCAAGGTTGAGGATGATACATGTGTGTGATGAATTGATGGAGGAAGGTGTGTAAGGTGTGTGATGTGAAGTGTGAAAGTGGGAATGCAGTGTGAGCTTTAATGCCTAAGACTATTAGAAACAATGAGTAGAAGGTGTATACATTCCACAAAGAGTGTAAATTTTTTGGTGAAGTAGTGGTGGATCTTTTTTGTTGCTTTGAGATGGATTTCTCATTTTAACAATATTCTATCTTCTTCTTTCTAATCTAGAAGTGAGCCACTAGTAGTGAGCCCTTCTTTCTTTAGGGTAGTGATCCCTCCAATAGTGAGCCTATTTTTTCAGTGTTCCAATTACTTTATATTGTGAGCTAATCCTCACTGTGGTTTTTCCCTTCTTTGGTTTTCCACATAAATCTGGTGTTCTCATATGTATGGATGTGTTTGCATTATTTTTTCTCATGTTTATATTTTTTTAATGCATGATAAGGGTTTAAAGGTTGTTAAGAGTTAAGGATTAATGTAAATTTGAATGTTAATGAGGTTTTTTATACAACTAATTCACCCCCCTTCTCAGTTGTCTTGTGCATTCAACAATTGGTATCAAATAAAGGTTCCTTAGAAGAAATATTAACCACTTGAGGTAGATCTAGGATGGCACACAAGGAGGCTCCTCTATTCAATGGATCTAATTATGCATTTTGAAAAACTAAGATGGAAGGTTCCCTTATTTCTCTAGGGTTTGGAATTTGAAAGTCTATTGAAACTGGATATACAATACTTGCAAATGGTTTGAGTACTGATGATGAGATCAAGGCATATGAGAACAATGGAAAAAAAGGTATGCTATTTTGAGTGGTCTTTCTAATTCAAAACTTGTGAAAGTTATATTAAAATTGCTGGTGAGATCTAGAAAAAGTTGGAAAGTATCTATGAAGGAGATGATAATTTCAAGCAAGCAAAGATGCAAAATATGAAGACTAAGTTTGAAACCCTAAGGATGAAAAGAGATGAAGATATTATAGGCTACATGCATATAGTGGACGAAGTTGTCAATTCCATTAGAAGCCTTGGTGGAGAACTTGAAGAAGATGAGGTGGTAAAGAAGTATTAAGAACTCTTCCTAAATCTTATAGTCATAAGATTTCTACTATTGAACAAGATCATTATTATAGAGATTAGTTGTTTGGTGCTTTAACTAATTTTGAATTGAGAGTTTGTTTAGATGAAATAATGACTTATAAGCTTGCTTATATAGGCATTTACACCTAATTTACTATTATTCAAATCTCAAAAGCCGACATCAACCAAAAATCTAAATTAAAAAGTTGAATTTCCCACTCAAACCCTAAAATGACCCCAAATGATACTCATACGCCACCTTTGGCGTATGGGTCCCAACTAGGGGGACTCATATGCCCAAGGTGGCATATGAGTCCCACGTTAGATTTTCAAGGTGGGTTTTTAGAAATTTAAGTTCTTTTGATGTTTTTGTCAAGTTTTTAGCTGAAATAAGCCTCGAGATCCAAAATAAAGGGTCTTAGGGGCCTATTAATGGTGACTTGAAGGGGTATTTAATGAAAGGGTGATAAAATAGGTCCAAATTAAGTGTGAAATTTCACTATTTTCAAGAGCGTACAATATTCTACACTACAAGAAGACATGTGTTTCCTTTTTCCATTGATATCAAATGGGGAGAGAAATTTAGTTGAAAAGCCATATGAAGAAAGGGGGAGAGAAGTATTATAAAAGAGAAAGAGTTGGTGTTTATCTAAGGGGGAGAAATGTGCACTAATGTATAGTATATGTTGTTGATGGTTTATCCATGTGTTACCATCAATGACAAAGGGGGAGATTATTAGAAGATTTTTTGTTATTGATGTCATCAGATCTTTGTTGTTGCATTGATGTCAACCTATGGAGATGCTTTGATTGGTTACATTATGTTGTCATTAGGAATACCACTGATGTAAACCTCTAGTGTTTCTTTGATGAGCTTGTGTTTGTGGATGTTCAACCTCTTGTGTGGTTGAGATGATAAGAGGAGTGTTACATATGTTGAGATGGTGTTTGTGGTTCTTGGTTTCCAAGTGCTTTTGAGAAAATTTGAATAAAAGAGGAAACAGTGTGGTAAAGAGTGTTCAGTGTGGCAAAGTGGTGTTCAATGTTTTTCTCTACATTTCTTCATGGTTGAAGATCTACTTGTGTGGTTTAGATATGATGATTAAAGGTGTTTAGAGGTGTTACATCTAGAGTTTCATGTTCTAGATCATTCATCAGAAGTTGTGTTCACCAGTGTGTGAATTGTGATGCAATGTTGTCTAGGATAAATGGTTTTTCTCCACATTTCTTCGCATTGTTGTTTTTGGTTTTGTGGATCTATAAGTGTGCTTATATTTCTCATATCTATCTTTAGTCTGAGTTGTTTTTTTCTAGTGCTCTATAAGGTTGGATTCATATGTTGCATTGTGTAGAAGGTTAACTAGGTGTACAAAATGAGTATGTTCTTCAGGTGTATGATGTTGTGAAGGATTATTTGTACTTCAAGGTGTTGATGCAATATTCTATATTGTGTTTAAGTGTTGTGTGTGTTCTATGAGTCCTCTTTGGATTTGGTGAATCATGTACTTAAATGTTTAATGGTGTTAACACAGGTTTGGTTGACCTTCGTTGTTTACACTAATTGCGGATATGCTTCGGTGTTTGTGGAAGCATGGTGTGGTGTGTATATGTGGATTTAGGTTCAAGTTAAGGTGTGATGTAGTCTACCTTCATTCATCTCCAATGTGGGAATGTTTTGGTGCTAAACTAATTTAAATTTTCACATTTGAGGTGCATACCCAACCTTGTAGCTTATTTGCAAGGTTGAGGATGATATATATGTGTGATGAATTGATGAAGGTGTGTAAGGTGTGTGATGTGAAGTGTGAAAGTGGGAAACGTAGTGTGAGCTTTAATGCCTAAGACTACCAGAAGTAGTGAGAAGGTGTTTACATTCTACAAAGAGTGTGAATGTTCTAGTGAAGAAGTGGTGGATCTTTTTTGTTTCTTTGAGATGGACTTCTCATTGTAACAATCTTATATCTTCTTCTTTCTAATTTGGTAGTGAGCCACTAGTAGTGACCCCTTCTTTTATTTTGGGTAGTGAGCCCTTCGATAGTTAGCCTATTGTATTTGGTGTTGAAATTACTTTATATTGTGAGTTAATCCTCATCGTGGTTTTTTCCTTCTTAGGTTTTCCATGAAAATCTAATGTTCTCATGTGTATGGATGTGTTTTCATTATTGTTTCTCATGTTTATATTTTGTTAATGCATGATAAGGGTTTAAATTTTGTTAAGAGTTTAAGGATTAATACAGATCTAAATGTTAATGAGGGTTTTTATACAATTGGTTCACCCCCCTTTCAGTTGTCTTGTACATTCAACACTTTGATTTGCATATCTTTCTTGTGCAATCTAGTTTTTGAATGGTTATCTTAGCTTGAGGGTTGGCTAAAGTCTTAAAATAGCTTAATGATACCATATGGTAGGGAGATGATCACTTCTTGTTGGAATTGTCCTTTTAGACTCTAAAAATTTGAAGCCCACTTTAGAGATGTGAAGTTAATCTTAGAAAATTTTATAAATTGTAAATTATATATTGATTTATTTTGTTAATTCATTCTATATAAAAGTATGAAATATTATATTTAGACATCATGAAAGTGTTACTCATAAACATTTTAAAATTTGGAAAAACATGCTACTATTTGAGATTTTTGAATTATGAAATTCTAGTTTTATATTAAGATTAAATATGGGTTAACTTTTTAAATACTATGATTTGTGTTTAAGTTTTCATAGAAGTTAAATAAAAATATGCATTCATGTGCTTATATATAATTACATATCTATATGTTTTAAATATAAATATGCATCCTTTTGTTTAAAATATGTATGTAAAAAGGAAAATAATATTATTAATTTTATTTACTATATTTAAATAGAAAATTTCTTAATAATATATTATAAAATTATATATATATATATGGGTTTTTTTCAAAAATTAACAATAAACAAAAGTAGTAGGGCTTAGCACTATTAGGCCATGAGGTCACACCATGGGTCGTAAAAATCGATTGAGCATGACACAAGGGCCTTGACCATGGTGGATAACAATAGGCCACTTCTTAGGGCTTATATAATGATATTTTTTTAATAGAATTTGCTCATCATCATAACAATTTTTCATTCTAACTTCTTAGGACTATATATTTGTATATGCATTTTATATAAATCAAAACCACATGTGTATATTATTTGAATTTATTTACACTCATATACACTTATACATTAATTTTTTTTCAATTTAATATATCTATAAAAAATAGTTTTAATAAAAATTAACTCCATGACTCTTCTTGTTGAAGGTTGGTCTTTGAATTCTCTTTTGCTTCTTCCTCTTCTTTGCAACCTAAAAAATGAGGCCATCCACTTGAGAAGATCTTTTTTTTAGATTTATAAAGATTAGGTCAACACTTAAATTTTGTGTAGATCCAAGAGTGAGCATATATCTCATCCAATTGATTAGATTTGATGATCAATATTTTTGAACCCTAACCTTTTTAGATTAAAATATTTTTTTAACTAGTTAAATTTTAATTTAAAATTAAGTCTTGGTAGGGGCATGCTAACTAGTCCACATGACTTGAGTTGTGACCTAAGTCACTTTTGGAAAGGAAATCAATGACTAACTTAATAAAGTCACTTTATAAACAAATATGTAGAGAGCAATCTTAGACCCTTTTGATTATTGCCTTAATCCTAACTAATGCAGTTGGGGATAATTGGGGTGGACAATTATTAGGGCATGTCTCCCTAAGAAGTGCACATAATTACTTTGGGATGCATGTACTTTGTTCATGCTTCACCCTCACTCCTTTTCCATTTTTTATTTTTCATGTCACTTATGTCATACTGATACTAGTTGTATTTCATTCAATTGTCCATTGTTAGTGTCAAGCAAGTCTTATGGCACCTTATTTGTTAAGTCATGGGTGTTGCACACACCAAATAATGACACTATCACATATGATGCTTCAACTATCAAAATTTTATTTATTTAAAAAAAATTGGTAGGGTTATGTTGTGAGTTTTTCCTTGTGTTTTTGGTGGGGTTTACACTAGTCATAATTCACCACAAATACATATAAAGAAAAACATTCATTAATAATTGGCATGTAAATTCCCAACTATGTGATAATCTTGTAAATCAAGTACAAGACAAAAAGTAGGCTTGCCTATGGTAAAATAGATGTTGGTATGAAAGATAGGAAAAAACTTGTGCATATATCATTTGAATAAAAGTTAAGCAAGTATAAAAAGATAAACCATGAGAAGGTATCACTAGGTCAATACTATCCACATGGGCACTACATTTTGAATAATAAGTAAAATCATGTGTCAAACTCATAAAATGTTTTAGAGAAAAAAAATGAATCAAACCATTATAAAGATTTATTATTTAGATGGATTATAAACTCACTATTCAACATGAAACCATCATCCACACACTCATTATTAGCAAGAAAAAAAGATTTAACATTTTATGATAAGATTTCCACAATCCACATTGTAAATCAATGCTTTTTGGATTAAATTTGATGTAGGAGCATCTAGTGGTGTAGGGAAATCTTACATCACCCAAAAAAATGTTTTCTTTATTTTCTTTAGTTGTTTTGAGTCCCATGATGGCACTTAATACGTGTAAGATAGCCAGGCGTCAAAAATAGCAAAAAACAAGCACTTACTATTTTTAGTAAGTCGGCCTAAATGGGCTCGTGTGGATGTGAAAATTTACCCCAAGGAGCAGAGCTGAAAAAAAAATTCGATTGCGAAAGAATCACCTCAATACCTTGCATGGTTTGGGAGATATTAAAGTTTCTGTCCCGAGAAATTTTTCCAATGCAGCTTCAAATTCAGATATAAAACTTTAGAGGTCTCGAAACAGCTCAAAAAGTGGCTAAACCGACCTACAATGGGTTCATGTGTTGTAGAGCTCATCAATAGCTTTCCAACGATATGCAATAATAGCAAATCGAACACTCGGATCAAAAGTTATGGCCCTGCAAAGTTGGTCCTCTAAAAAATGAATTTCATAAAAATTTCTTCCTAGGCCAGAAATCAAACGGCGGGACTTTTGGCACCAAAACAAAATGGGGAAATTTAGTGTAGATTGTGGCTCTGAATAGTAGATTTTCTTTTCAGAGTTGATTTTGGTGTAATGAATCAAGCCCATGAGGCTGTAGCATGTAAGCTTTGAATCTGTAATTTTATTTTTTTTAAATAATTGAAAGTGAGTCATTTTTTTGTCTTGCATCTTCTGTGTTGGTATCTATTGTTGTGATTTGTGTGGTTTCAGACGACTTGGCCCTTATCAAAATTGTGTGCGAGCTTTTTGAATCCTTTTAAAAACATTTTAGATTACACTTTGTGATCCAACATCAAGATGATAGAAAGTTGTAGGAGTCATAAAAATGGTTCGTTATAGACCAAGTCCAACTAAAAAGAGAGCGGGAGAAAGAGAGGGGGAAGAGGTTGCATACAAATCAAGACACAAGGTCATCTTGTACCTTCATGACCATCATGTAAAGAAACATTTGTAGTACCATCATAATCATCATGTAATAACTATTCACTAAGAATTATAATTTCATCATGTAATATGCAAGAAGACAATGAAGTATTCTTATGAACTATATGAGAAGCTAATGAACTAACATCAAGGTGTGATATCATTATGTAAGGTGTCATGATGTAAAAGGCTATCATGAACATCCACAAGACTAACATGAAATGTAGAAAGATGATCATCATGAAGCATACCATCATATATAAAAGAAGGTAATTCAAGGAAGACGCATGAGTCTATTGACATAAGACTCTCATGAAATGTAAGATAAGTATCACCAAAAAATATAACAATACTGAATAAATAGATAAAAAAACAATCTCATCAATATCTATGACAATCAGTATATCACTACCAAAAAGTGAATTATCACTAAAGACATATTACTATCACAAATCATAGATAAAACAAAGATTTATATGAAACTCATGAACAAATGAAATAAATGTATCTAAAAAATGAATTACCACTAAAGACATATTACTATCATATATCATTGATAAAACAAAGATCTATATGAAACTCATGAACAAGTGGAACAAATGTATCTAAAAGTAAAAGATAAGTATATCTATAAAAATGAAGGTTTAGTGCTTTCCAACTCAAAGAAAAAAGAAAAAGGAAATACATGATCTAGAGTAGCACCATAAAAAGTTATTCAAACATAAATTTGTGATAAGTGGCGTGGGTAGGTGTGGAATATAGGTTGAAGGGACCACACGATCAACCGCCTTTAGAAATTCATTGCGCATGTACAACGTGACCTTTTTCTTCCGCTAAAATTATATCTTGTACGCTACAAACACGGATGAAGTCGAGCTAATTGACTAGTAATCATTAGCCAATGCCTATCGCTTCCACTAATTTTAACATATTTTCTTACAAATTGATGGGACGTGTGTGACTAAAGTATGTGATTCTTTGCGTGCTAAGGTATCAATATTTATTTTATTATTTTATTCACCATAGTTCCATCTTGTCTAAACTATGGTAGCAACAAATATCTTCATCAATGCATAGGATTTTTTTAATAGAGACAAGCTTGGCATTGGATAATTTTCTTTTCATTTTCTTAAAGCATGACTTTAGGGACCTATGATTTGTGGAGATGGGAAAAAGTAGGAGGATTAATAAATAATAATATAAAATCAATTTAAAGAAAAGTATCACATCATAAATGATATAACAAATTAGCATTTGCATCTTTTAAGGACGTAAGGGATGTGTCGATAGGTTTGCGGTGTGAAAGTTGTTCTTGCAAAACAATTATGATAACATGTTGTAAAGAAGTTTCATGCACTCGTAAAACGGTTTAAGGTGTGAGATAGGTTTCATGTTAAAATGTGGCATTACAAGTCCACTTATAAAACAACCTATCAGCTAATTATGAGATGAATTGTGAAAAAAAAAAATGAAATAGTGAAATAAAAATTAAATTAGTTAGTAGCATAAAAGTATAAAAATATAAAACAATTCAAGAAGTTGGGATCTATTCATGTCAGAAAGTCTTATCATTATGATATGATATTAAAATTCAAAAGAAGAGAAAGATTAGGAATATATAGAAAGAAATAAAATGAAAGTGATGTTAGGATAGGAAAGGAATATGAAATTGTGGAAATAAAATTAGTAAGGTTGTCAATATATTAATTTAAATAGTAAAAAATAATAATATAAGGGAAGGAAGTTTAATGTGTAGAGATATTTGTTAACAACAAAAGTTACCAAAAGCAATGGACAAGAAATTTCCAAAGATAAAGAAACTATCCAAGTAAATAAAAATAGACAATGAAAATACAATAAAACATAAATTCAATTAACATGTATTATTAAAGGACTATAAAATTGAAATGGGTGAGGAGGTAAGAACAATTATAAGACATGAATAATGAGGAAGCGGGGAAGGGGAAATCACAAAGAAAAAAGATTAACAATGAAAGAATGTGGAAAGTAAAATGTAAAAGAAGAACCAATTAAAATAAAAGTATTAAAATAATTAATGAAGGAAAGACAAAATAAAATGAAATTAAGAAATAATAATGAAAAGTCAAGGAGAAATATTAAACTAGAAATAAAAATAATTCCATTAGAACAAGAACTTTACACATGCATTTCTCTTTTTTGGTTGACATTTGTTGTGCACCTTATACACATGCCCCACTTTTCTACTAGAAAATTGTGTAAATCCTTTGCTTTTGCTATCCTTAAGCTTAGTTTTGCTCCACTAGGTTAATATTTTCTTCTTTTGACATGCAATTAGATGGAAATACTTCACTTAAGGATGCTTATCAGATGAGTTTTATTTAAAATCCCTTACTAAAAATAATTAGTTGATGTTAAATCAAGTTTTTGTGGATATTTATGGGTTCAAACAAATTTTCAAGTGTTGGTTTATCTCCTTTTAAAATCTTGAAAAGTCATTTTTTTTTTTTCATTATATTTTGTTGAGCAGATTTTTAGAGTTCCTAGGGATTTCTAAATAGTTTCTTAGGTGCAAAAGTCTCTTTAAGACCCTGAGCTTTTGAAATCTTTACATGCCTACAAATTCATAAATTTTTACCACATTAATAAAAAAATTGAATTATAAAAATTTGTTATTAATTATTGATGCAGTCAACAATTGAGAAACCAAAGAGGTTTGTCAATTATTGCAGCCATCCTTCACAAAATCAACATTTAAAATAATTTTTAAATAAAAATTTTAGCATAGAATATTTTATTTCATTCAATGAAATATCGGAAGTCTACATTATCAAAAAAATCAACATTTCAATCCAAATTGGAATATCCATCTGCAACTACAATCAACTATAGGCAAGATTCAAAACCCATATGCAAACTTCCATAGGCAGAGTTCTGGAAATCACCAAAATTCATTGTAGTTCCACAAACCCATCACTTTTGTCCATCACTTCTCCCTAATCATCATGAATCTTTTAAAACGCCTTCTAGGTTTGGTGTTTCTCATTCTCAGCTTTTCAGATCATTTTGAAATTCTCAATTTTGTTATCATATGAGAAAATTATGCCCAATTTACTAAAGTTGGGTCTCATAGTCACGACTCCAACAATCTTTCTCTCCCCAAAATGCCAATCAAACCTATTCCTTCTCCATTCTAGGCGTGACAATTCATGCAATTGGCCTCTTAATTGTTCTTTCCTAATAATTTTCAATTTTTTTCCTAAATTGACATCCATTATCCCATTCCTGCACCTCCACTACCTCAAACACTTGCACCACGAAGATTCTAGCACTAATGGCCAATAATTTCAAATTCTTGGGAGTTACAAATGAATAAAATAAAATATATCCCAACCAATTGAAATGATTTTACAATTAGAATTCATGCCAATAACAAGTGTATGGAAAAGGGTTCCTTTCAAGTTGAAGGAAGAAAAATCAAGAAATATATCATGCCTACAAGACC
The DNA here is from genome assembly GCA_007258455.2 of Sequoia sempervirens. Classification (NCBI taxonomy): domain Eukaryota; kingdom Viridiplantae; phylum Streptophyta; class Pinopsida; order Cupressales; family Cupressaceae; genus Sequoia; species Sequoia sempervirens. Next base: position 2,392,953 of record VDFB02270651.1, on the reverse strand, counting down.
AACATCACACCAAAATTCAAGAAAATAAAATAAATCTTTTTGGGTGTGCAGGATTGCTTGGTACCCCCGGATGCTCTTGCATCAAACACATGGGGTAAGAAGAAATGTTTCATGAGTTGGAGCTCATGAACATTTGAAGATTCTATGTTTGTTCTTCAACCATTTTTATTCCTTATCAATATGTCTCTTCTTCTTTACCCTACTTTGAATCTTCACGTCACTCCCTTCCTTCATCTTTCCTCTCTTTCTTTCTCTCATGTAATTCATCTTGTTGCACCATGTTTCATATTTACATTCCAATTTATCATTCTCAACACCTGCATATAAATTGGCATTAACAAATTCATAGAAATCAATGAATTCTATTTGCTCGTATTCCTCACCTATTTCTCCTTCATCCTCTTCTTTTTCTATGTCAACAAGAGTCATCATACCTTGTTGTTTTTCATTTTGTAACATATTATTTCTGCTCCTAACCATCTCTCCCATTTCACCTTCTTTCACCATTTCTTCAAAATACAAATCAACTTTAACATCAACTTCAACAAATTTTGAAAAGTCATCAAATATCTTAGTTTTCTTCTCTTCCCCTACTAGTGTATCATCAATTTCAATATTTTCATATCTATTATTGTAAACCATGTCATTTTCATGTGAATCAACATTTTCTTTATCATCAATTTTTAAAAAAAATTCAAAGTTCACCTCAATGTTTGTTGCAACTTTTGTTTCACTTGTTTTTAATGCAAGCCGCTCCTTTTCAAATGCTACAATCTGCCTCTTCTAAGTCATCTTCTTCTTTATTTCCCACTGCTCCTTCACTTTCCTCATTCTTTCTTCTTGATTGTCTACTGCAATATTGTTCTTTTCTTCTTTCATCTAATCCCTTGCACTCAACTACTCCATTTTCTTCAATATATTTATGTTCTTCCAAGAACTAATTGTTGCCCCAACTTTGAAATCATCTTCTCCAACACTTTCCTTTACCTCTTCTGCATAAAAATAAATGTTAATAATTTCTTTGCAAAACTCAAAAGGAGGAGATAATACCTTTGTTTTTGCTGTTACAACTTTTCCTGTGCATGCAACTCCATTTTTCTTCTCTTTTATGTCTTCAACAAGTTTTTGCTGTTACAACTTTTCCTGTGCATGCAACTCCATTTTTCTTCTCTTTTATGTCTTCAACAAGATGCACATCTATTGCTACCTCTTTCTTTCTTCATTCTTTCTTCGTGCTTCTCTTCTTTTCTTCCTTTCTTGCAACTAAAAATGTGTGGGATGCTCCCACATGTCTTTCTCTCCACGCTCTTTCCATCATAGGGTTGCAACATTGCAATTCTACATTATTATTTTTATTTCCCTCTTTGTCAAACCTTTGATTTTCCTCTTTTATAACTTGCTTCTTCATTCCCATGCTTTCGTCAAGGGCATCCAATCTTACTTCTATCTTCTTCAACTCTGCAATCAACTTCTTTTCTCTCACTTTTTCCCAATACTCTTCCCAAAATAACATTATCATAGGTCTTCGAATGACCCGTCTTGTCTTCTTTTTCATAGTCATTTTAGAGACTCACAAGTCCCTCTGTAGTTACAAGTCCTCCTTGCAACAATCTCTCACTCACACAACTATCCTCTACGTAAAAAATACTTTGGAAGATGCTTCCTCTACCCACCCTCTCTTAGTGGAGGAACTCTACACCTTCTACCCAGCTTTATCTCTATTGGAGGATAGTAGTCACAAGTCCTCTTTCATACTTGCAACAAACAAA
>VDFB02270651.1:2369897-2391084 GCA_007258455.2 Sequoia sempervirens | reverse complement strand
AACACACTACCAATGACATGTCGGCCATAAATAAGAAAAATTGAACATGTGCACAAAGATCTTCAACCACAAACTCTTCCAAATAATGTGGATGTACCACAAAGATAGAGAATGATCTAGAGACACCACATAACACCAAGAAACAATAGAGAAGCATCTGCAACAATTGAGAAAACAAGAATTACACAAACTTCATTCAGGAACACTAATAGAGACTAGCAACACACTATCAGACCACATCATACTCAAAACATCATGTGGACCTCTGAAACTTTCGGTAGATGATCTAGAAACATTCAAAATTAGACCCTTAAATCCACATTAGATAATCTTCAACATACATAACACAACGCCTTCTTGACCTGCACAGTTCCACTGGGAACCAGAAATACTTTCTTTTACAATTTTCTCAATATCCTCGACATATACAATCTTCAATGCACCAAATGCTAATAGTGTTGAAATCAATGACAACCACACTATCAAGAAATTCACTAGACATTCCCCATTTGGTTTGATATATGGATTGGATGCAAGAATTCCTCAAAAAAACTTGCTAAAAATGTACAAATTTGTGCAAGAATATGATGAAGACATTTGTGATGAAATGTAACACAGGGCTGATGCCCCAAGATAGAGTTGGATGAAACTAGAAGAAAAGATCATGACAAAAATTCTAAAGTGTAGCTACAAGTCAAGCATTTATATGATAAAAAGGATTATCCAAGGAAGTTTGAAATAGGAAGCATGGTAATGATGTGGAATGCTCAAGATCGGGATATGGGAAAACATGGAAAATCTGATACATTGTGGTTGGGTCCTTATTTGGTAGCAAACACAAATGGTGAAGATTCTTATTACCTGCAAAGTCTAACTAAAGAATTTCTTGAATTTCCAGTACATGGACAATTCTTGAAAAATATTTCTCTTGAGTTATGTGTCTTTTTCATGTACACTATAACACTATGTATATTTTTATATAGGTTTGGGTTGTCTGATATACCTTGTCTGAGCTATTCCTAGTTTTGGTTCTCTGGTTTGGTCTGCTTCACCCTTGATATTATGAGATCTCACTCTATTCTAGAAGAACAGACATCCCCAACTGGAGCCACTGGTGGAGCCCCTAAATTCTTTGTGTTCCACTAATTTTAAATGAAAAATTTAGTTACCTTTCTAATCTGGATGAGTCTTGTGACTTGGGGTTTTGGTTTTAATTTTTTTCTAAAGTTTTGTTGTGCCTTAAACCCTTTGAAAATCCTAAGTGGTAAACCCTTGCATACATTCTAATTTGTGGTTGATTGGTAATTACCCGTTCTTGATTTCCCAAGTTACCACTTGAGCCATTAAACTTGTTAACTTACCAACCCCTTATGCTTAGTCAACTGGTCACTACCTATCAAATTGTTTTGATTCTTTTTTGTCATATGAGTTTGAAATATTTTAATATTTTCCATGATTCCTAAGTTCCAATTTAATATATGCCTAGTGTCTTTTTTATTATAAACCTAAGCAAACAACCCCATATTAAGTTGTAAATTGATCCATGTGGCTTTTGAACTTCTAAACAATGCTCAACGGGTCCCACTAGACACATCTTATTCGTTGCCCACTAGCCCATGGGAATAAAATATTATGATAAAAAAGATGGAGGGATAGCGGGCAGGTGACACCTATCCTCCCATGTGGCGGGTCCTACCACTCTTCAAAAGCACTGATGGTAAAAGGTTATGAAATAAAGAGTTAGGATGAATTTTGGAAAATTAATCTCAACCATTATCGGGTAGCCCGCAGGGGACCCACTATTAGATCTTAGCTCATGGAGGGATATCGGGTGAGTTCCACATGGCATCATCACCACTTTCCATAGAACTATAGAGGATGCACGGAAATATTTAAAAAAATATTTCATAGTGACTATGGATTTGGTAAAGAGTGAACTACTAATGGACCTTTTTTAGCACATTCATAATTGATCTACCAGATTTTTTAATCTAGGTCGTTCATCACTGAATGAAGATATGCATTTCATGATCGCTAACCTATGGATTAAACTGAGCATATGTCAAAGGTCATTGGGTTGATCTGGGTCATTTCCTACTAGCACACAACCATAGATCTAAATCCTACAGATTCCAGAGGGCTAGCAGGCTACTGACATGTGGATCTTCTAGTGACTTGTAAAGCACAGTGGGGCCACGAGGCTGACAATAAGGATGCAAACTTGGTGAAAATAAAACATAGTGGATGTCAAGTCAGCAAAAAGGAAAATATTCAAACTTTGTTGACTCCATATGAGCCACACAATGGTCCACATCAAGATCAAATCAACAGCAGAAATTCAAAGTTTCTAAAGGGACATCATCGAGCCATTCTTTTTCATGTGAGCAAGCAATAATGGAAGAGTTAATGGTTTTCTACCAAATTGAAGAATTTTTTCATCATAAAAGCTTGTTTTAAATATTTTAGTAGATTGAAAAAGCATTAGAAAGGAATTTCCACACAATTTTGAAGCTATTGGAAAGTGTTTCAAGTTCTTGGCATCTCCAAATTAGGTTTTCCTACATCATTAAACCAATAAGTACAATTCACACTCCTCAAGCTTGAATTTACCCTAGTTTTCATTCAAACTACTACTATTATCATCTGAATTATGTTTTAGGTTGTATTTTAAGGTTTGGTGTTCATTCGAATCATTGCATAATTAAGAATTCTATTAATCTTTGTGTCAAGTCTCTACCTAAAACATCAAAGCCCTAGTTTGAACCAGTTGAGCCCTAGGTCAAACAATCTCTTAGACATGGCACCAAAAGTCTAAACTTCTACTCCAAAATCCCAAGTCTTTGGTTCAAAACCTCCAATTAGATCCTTGATTCAGGATTTAATTGAGCAATTAGTACCACCCTCAACAACTGATAAAGTGAAAGGGAAACCCATGTTTTATGGCCCTGGAGTTAAGGCTAGCATTGCATACAAATAATGTACAATCAAGGATGTGACCCTGTCATATACTCGATGGACCCTCTTTCAAGGTTGGTACAAAAATAGAAATGCCAGTATTCCACTCTACAACCCATGGAGGTTGGATATGGCCAAACTAGTGGTCCCTAAAATGTATATGGATGTTAATATTCTCAAGGCCATCACTCCAAAATATGACCCTCTTGTTAGGGTGGTCAAAGCCCATGATGGGTAAAATATGGGCTAGGTCACTAAAGAGGAGATTGCAGAAATTTTTAAGCTAAACAAATGGAATAAGGACATGATTGAGATAAATGAGAAGCTGAGGGAAGAGCATGGGAAGGTAAAACATACCTTCAGAGTTTTAGTGTTGACCCATTTTCTAATGTCAATAGGAAAGGGAAAGGGAAAGGGAAAGGGAAAGGGAAAGGGAAAGGGAAAGGGAAAGGGAAAGATCATTTTAGGACCTTTTGATGTGGAGCCCCTCCCTATCAAGTATTTTCTTACATATTTTTAGAAGACTTTTTATTCCCTCTATCAGATTTTGGGGTTTGATCCTACTTCCAGCATGCCAATTTCCCAAATGTATATGGCTGCAAACATTTAGCACCCTAACATCAATACGTTATAATATTTTTCTACATACATATCAGAGGAGATACACAAAGGTTTAGTCACATTAAAGAGTGGATAGTATGTTGTCAGGTTTGGCGGTATTCTTTTTTCATGCATATGTTTTTGTATAGAGGTGTAGATTATTTTGGTCAAGATATGGATTTCAAAATAAATGTGGATGGTATTGAAATGTAAGTGCAATCATGGACTCCACTATTGGATAGGCATGAGCAAAAAACAAACTTTGTAGTTGCTACAAACCTTTTTGCTACCAAGTTGAGAAGAGTTTTAATGGTGGATGTGCTCAAGGTCCCCATGAAATTGCATGACTTTCTAAGACTAGCTAAAAGAAAGCCTCATTTGAATATTGCTCACAATTGGGGAGATGTAATCCATTTAAGGATTACACTATTTTCAGGGTATATGGCACAAGAGTAACACCTCATATACTCCCAAGGGAAGTGCCATTGATAATTGGATTTTTGGAGGTCACATGGCAGCTTTGCAACATTAACTATGTATTCCTATATGAGAAGAGAAAGGGGACATTTTTCCCTACATACACTATTTTTGTTGATTTTTCATGACAACAAATGGATGGAGGAATTTTGTTGACTATTACCTCAAGCCTATGATATGAAATTTTGGGCATATAGGAGTTATGATCCTGATGGATTCATGGTTTGGTTGTTGAATAGGATTAAGGGAGGGTAGCATTTTCATAGCCATTCTTTCCCTGATGATCTCATTAGAAATATTTTTGACCTTGATGTCTAGGCAGATAGGATGAGAGAATAGTCTATCTCTATGAAATTGGAGCAAACAAGGAAGGTTAAAGACACTAATTTTGAGGCTTTGTCGAACAATGGAAATGTAATCTTGAAGATTGAAACTATTATTAAGAATTTCAACAAATTTGTTGCTATTTTGAAGGAGGAAAGAGTATTACAAGATAAGGGGAAGGCTCTCATGATAGAAGGAGAATCAACTCAGTATCCTTCTAAGAAAGTGTATATTTATGCAAGGATAAAGAGCACAGTGAGGAGGCAAGTAACAATTGCAACTCCTACACAATCTAAGGAATCTAGAGCCCCATCTCCAAAACAATAGTTTCCACCATTGTCACCACAACATTCTTCTTCCCCTATAATAACTGAGTTGGAATCGCCAACTAGAGATCCATCCTCTCCAAGAGAGGCACAAATAAAAAGGCAAAAGGTTGAAACAACCGTCCTTGTTGATTACCACGTAGATGATTTTGATGATGAGATTTTTGTAATAGAGGATGAAATAAGGTAGTGAATTCCATCCCCTCAATTAGAAACAAAGCCACAGACTCTAACTCTTTGTTGAGTAAAGAATATTTGAGTGGGATTAATAGCTCAGAGGATATTAGGTTTCAAGCTTATGAAAGTTTCATGAATGATGATGAGTTTGTTAAAACACAAGCATTTAAGGAATATGTATGGAAAGCTATGAAGGATGAGTATGCATTGAATATGTAGAAAAAGGAAAGTGAAAAACTTGAAGTGCCACAAAAAATTATTGAAGTTGAAGTCCGTGAGGAAATGAGGGAAAAGTATTTGAATATTACTATGGTAGAAGGTAGGGAACTAGTAAGGAAGAGTGGAGTCTTGCTACTTCTAGAGTGGGAATTGGAATCTACAATTACATTACATACTATCTGGAGACATGATGCTCCCATATTCAATAGTGAAGAGGAGGTCACATTGGCCTTGTAGGGTTCAGCATTCAACCCTCAATGGGACACACTTGCCATCTGGGACTTGGCTCCAAGCACCAAAAAACCTGAGGTTGCAGAGCCTGCTCCCAAAGTCAAGGAAGGATTAATTATAAAGAGGTTATTAGATACATCTACCATTTAAGCAACAACTATGAATGTAAATGTGGCTCAATTTACTAAGGCCACAATTGAGTCCTTGATAGAAGAAAAAGATAAATTCAGGACTTAGTATAACAAGATGGTGGTAGAGTACAATTTGATCCACCAAAAGGATGCATAAATGCAAACACAAATGGCCTTATGGAAGCAATAGTTCCAATCTATGCAACTAGGAGCATCTCAAGCAGAAATTTTTCCTCCCCCCTCTCCAATTCTTTCACCACCTCCAATTCAAGTGGAGGATTTTCCTCAAGATACATCAGATGCTCCTCAAACTGAGGGGACTACCAAGGAAGATTTGATGGAAAAGCTCAATAATTATGAAGATAGAATTGATGAGCTTGTCCAATTAGGTAACATGAAGATTGTGATTGCGGTGCTTGAGCACCTAAATAAAGGAATTGAAAAAAGATTAATTAGCATTCATTCTAATTATTCTTTAATGTTTGATGCTATCAGAAATTTTGATAAAGATAAGGAGATTGTTATTCCTTTAATGGATAAATGGATCCCAAGAGCACAATTTTTTAGGGATATGGCCATTGCATCATCACATGATACAAATAATCCTTCAAAATTTGTTCCAAACCTAAGGTTTGTGAGTGGCATAACAAGTTCCCAAGGGTTGATTGAGCCCCTAGAAATGAAAATTAGAGAATTGGTGAAGAGGTTTGATGAGTGGAGATTCAGTTTGCTTCATGATATCTTAAATGAAAATGGTGAATTCAAACCTTTACAAGAATGGAAGGATCAAGCAAATAAGGTAATATCCACTTAGGCCAAACTAAGATGTGATGGGGTAGATGTGGAGATGTTGAGGAATATAATGGATAGGCTCAGACATACAGGGATTTTCCTTGAAGAATTTGACGAGGAAAATCAAGTGACAGTCAAATACAACCCATATAGGAAAAAGGAAAATAATATTATGGGATTTGATTGGCCAACATAGGAGGAATTTTCACTATGGAAGTCTAATTATGTTGATATCTTGGATATATGAGTTGTTGCAATTGGAATTAGTGACTGAAGTTTTGGTTTTGTGTTTGCAACAACAAATGTTTCAACAAGAGAAGTACAATACATGGCATGGAACTATTACATATTAGGCCTTAGATGTATCAATGTTCAAATATTGTATTCTCTCAAGTTTGAATATGGTGACATGGAATATAGACATGGAGGTGCTTTTGTATCTCCTATTTTCTCTACTTTATGCTTTCTCATCTACAAGTTTTGGAGCACATGGAACAAATGCTTAGCTCATGGAAAGGATCATTTTGCATCAACTAAGGAGCCTTTTGGAAGACAAGAGAATCTTCATCGACAAATGAAAATGATTTTTTTCTTAGGTTAAATTCTCCCTCATAATTGGGAAAATATAACTACCTTTTGATGTAAAATGGTTGTCAAATGAATATATGACATGTGTGCAAGTTGGCCCAAAGCTTGTTTTTCTCCCTTATTCTTATAAAAGGGAACTCAAGGCCAATTGTCGAGGTTGCTAGTAGAATGATTTGAGAGAATTTTTGTAACATGTCTAGATAATAAAATATGAGTCTTTTTTAGGTTCTAAGAGTATTTTGAGCCCTATTATGGTGAATGTGTTGACATTACTATCATATCTTGAAATAAAATTGGAAAAATATTCAAGTCCAATGTTCTCCATTGTATACATTGCATAAATTTTGAATACAAGCAATCAAAGATTTATTCTATTCATCTTCTTGTCTTTCCTTGAATTTTTGTCCATTGTTATTACTTTTGTTCAAATAATGAGTTAAATATGTATTAACATGAATGAAGGTTTATGTGAATGTATGCACAGATCACTAAGTATTGATGGTTATGTTTCTAGTATTTATGGTGTAAGGCATCGTTAATAGGCATTGTCATGACAAAAATAATGCTTTTACATATTTTCAATTACCTATTTTAGAATTCTCCACCCTAGGATAAGGCACTAGTCAATTGATGTTACAGTCTCCTAGATCTTTCATAGCAGCTACATTCAAAACCAATTCTAAATTTTATTTTCTATATGAATGTATGTTAGGCTTAATTATAATGTTTTCTCATGTTTAAGTTAGATATTACCATGAAGGTTAGGCAGATCTTTAGGGTACTTCATCTATTAAACAATTAAAGGAGAATTTATCTATTTGAATTACAATGTATATGATGGTTGGCACAAGAGTATCTAAAGATACATTATAGGGATCATCCTCCTAGGTCCTACAAATCGCAAAGTGTAGAGGGGAAGCCTAGCAAGCTTTCACCCATTCGTTGGCCAATCCTCATAGTTATTAACCATTGAATTTAGAAAATTCATAGATAACAAATGAGATTAAGTTTGGCTCATTAAAAAAAACCAACATCAACTATTCTCTTATATGGGAGAAATTTATCATCCATTTTTTATACTCATCAATAACCTATCTAATGACTAGTTGTGAATCACTGTAAACTTGTAACTCTTTTATTTTCCATTGGATCTCCATTCTAAGTCCTATTATAATTGCTTCATATTCAATGGTGTTATTAGTATATGGAAATTCCAATTGATATGATTTCATAATACAATCACCTTGAGGGGTGATGAATATGACTCATAACCCTATACCATGCTATGTATGTGACCCATCAAAGTAAAACTTCTATTGATTGGTAGGAGTGAAGGACAAAATTACTTCATTTGGTAAATGTGATATGAGAGGATTGTCATCCTCTAAAGGTGCTTCAACTAATTTATCTATAATGAATTGTCGCTTTATTTATTTTTATTCTACATACTCTATGTCAAACTTGCTTAATATTATAACCTACTTAACCATTCAATACTTAAGTGTTAATTTTGATATGAGCTTAGTTTTTAATTGAGCATGTATTTTTATAGCTTCTATGATGCAAAGACAACCGCTAAACATGATCACTCAATAGGAGTGTAATTAATATCATAACCTACTAGTTTCATGCTTATATACTATATTTCTCTCTTTTCTAGTGTCATATTATTCTGCCAAGAGAGCTCCTAACACTATTGATGTAGCTGAAATTAATAATATGAGTGGATTTACTTGTACTAGAGGCATTAATACCAGAGGTGAAGCCAATTAATCATTAAATTGTTGAAAGCATTGTTGGAACTACTCATCCCATTTGAATATGAATCTTTGTGTAGGAGATGAGAGAATGGATGATATTATCTACTAATTGTGCAATGAACCACCTAATAGATTATAAATTTCCTTGGAGAATACAAATTTATTTGATCCTTTGGTGCAAGTATCTCAATTATGGATTTCACCTTTGTGGAGTTGAATTCAATACCTCTATGAGATACATTGTATCCCAATAGATTTCTTGGGGCTTAGCCTCACTTGATATTTCACTATCTTGTCAAATATTTGTGTAATAACTTACAAATATCCTTTCCTTGTGATTTATCTTTTATGAAATTTTCTACATAGTCTTCCATTATTTTGTGGAACATGTCATGGAAAATCACTATCATAGCTCTTTGATAGGTTGTACCTATATTCTTAAGACCGAAAGGAATTACGTTCCAGCAATAGGTACCCCAAGGGAATGTGAAATTTTTCATGTATTTATCTTCTTGTGCTATATGGATTCAATTATATCCTTAAAAATAATCCATGAGGGAAAGCATCTCGTGAACTGTTGTCAAATCCACTATGATTTCTATGTTTGGTGACACAAATTTTTTTGAACACACCAAAATGTTGAGAGGGGGGTGAATCAACTTATACTAAAACTTAAACCATTCCATTTGTATATTAAACACCAAATCACATTAACTAAAAGAAGAGTAGAAATGAAAACATACACCACACAAGGATACCAATATTTTTACGTGGAAAACCCAATGAGGGAAAAACCGCGGTGAGAGTTAACTCACAATATATGAAGCTAACTACTTACAAAAATTATAATGTTATTTAAGGCTCATTGCCTTTTGAACTTGCAAGATAAGGCGCACAACCTTAAGGAAAGATACAAGGAATTTCTAAAGAGTCCCAATACTTGATAGTAGGATACATGAAAATTACAATGAGAACAAAAACATGAACTACTATAAAAGAAGCATCTAACATGTGTTGATGTTGTAGTCTCTTTTTTGCACAATTACTCTATCATACTAACTTTTCACACTTCATATTTGATATTCTACACACTCTCTCATTAATCAATTCACAACTAATTTTTTTCTTCTATAAATATCCTCTACAATAGTTCAAAACACCAATTAGGTTGGCTTCAAGATGACCTATAAAATTGAGTGATACTACATAGGTTGGCTTCATTATGAACAGAAAATGAGTTGAATGTCAATACACAATGTAACAGGCCCCAAATACATCACAACACTTCCTTCAAAGAAAAATTAATTAATTAGGATTAATCGCATATGAAGGGAACAAGACTCTCAGCCCAGAAAAAAAACACTACAAAAACTGCCAACTATTCATCTTTACACCACTAGGGAGAAACCAAAAACATCATCCAAAAAAAGATGTGAATAATATAGTCTATGCACAATATCTCTTCAACCTTCTTCTAAAGTATCTAATCATTATGAGCTAGCATAAGAAGAGAAACATATTGAACTGATGAAAATAGAGCATCCTGGACAACCTATAACACTTCAAAACTGAGGATATTGCATTTATGTACACCAAAACATCTAAGACTTGCAAGGATTAACCCATACACTTTTATGAGCATATTCCCAAATCCACACAACCACATATATCACTTTGGAGGAATGTGAAGAATTCCAATAAGCCTTCATCAACACTTTACTCCACCAGAGCTCAGACTGGAACTGTGTCCCTTATAAATTTTACTACACAATGTGTAATGATTTAAATATTGAATATAACACTTTCACATCTTGAAAATATTATCTTATAAACCACAAGACAAAATCTTGTTATGTGGAAGGGTGCAGACCAAAATACCATGAATTTATCATAGAGTATATATTTTGAATGCCTTAACAAAACTTCTACAACTTATCTCCATGTGTGGTACACTAAACAAGAATGATGCAATGAAAAATATTTTAAACACATTATAACATGTGTACCTACCTTTTCATCATACTTAGACACCAGGTCGATCACCATTATTTCATATACTGCATTTCTAACTTATACCGATAGATATCTTTGCACAACAACTATCTCTAGAGTATTATACAATCTTTAGCACACACTTTTGACATCAATTGCAACACATCTTGAGTTGACATCAATGAAAACACATATTTTCATCAATCTCCCCCTTTTTCATTAATGGTAACACTCATTTATCTACAAGTCTTCTCTCCCCCTTTGACATCAAGGGAAAAAGGGTATAAAATCTTCTACATATATGAACTCCCCCTAACTGTATGATTTCTTAAAAAATATATACTCCCCATGAGATGGAGATGACCCAAAAACTAATGCTATGTACAAAATATTTTCAACTAAAAACCTAAAAAGATACTACAATCCTCCATAAAACTCTACAAAGACAAAATTATCTTATATACACCTTTACAACTTCCTTAGAAGGTAGAATATTTTTTCTAAATTATCTTAGGTGCACTAGAGTCACAACCCAAATTACTTTTTTTGAGGTGAGAATATGATTTTGACATTAAAATTGCATGCATAAATCCTTAACCTCATCCACACTGCTTGGAGCCTTCTTTTTTTCATCAATCTTTTATGCTTCAACAAGCAACCCAGATAATGAAGCAAGCGTCAAGTTGATTGCTTCCCTTAGCTAGCCAACTTGTTTCTTTATCTGCTCTCTTTGTTCTCGAAGTAATGTCAACTACAAATGATTTTTTTCTATTTGAGCTCTTATTGATCCATCTTTATCCTTTGACAAATCATCTATCTTGCCCAATTGATTAATCTATGACTCAATGGAGTCAATTTGATCTTTTATGTTCTTGGTGTAAGTTGGCCATTTAAAAAAAACTAATATAAGGTAGTAACTTCATCTAAACATTCCTTAAACATCTTCATATTCTCTTGTAATTTGTTGTGTGCACTAGCACACCAGTCAGATGCACCGGTTATTCTTTTGTCATTTATCTTAGGCCTCTTGTTCTATGTTTTTCTCCATGTGAGAGGAATGATCTTTGAAAGATACCATTAAAAAATTTATCTTTTGTTCTGGAGGACAAGAAGAATAAAATTTTACCTCAGGTAAACCCTCTTGAATGATATTTATTACATCATCAATAAAACCAATCTTCTTCTTATGTTCATGTAGAATCTCCTTTCTTGCATAAGCATGCAGAATATCACCAAGTTATAACTTATGAAGGGGACAAATGTTTCACAAGTCAAATTTTCCCTCATTAGTAGGAATTTGCAATAGTTGAGGTGTCACCATAGGTTGAAACTACATTTGGAAAGTCATAAAGCCCTTAAAAGAATCTGATGATGAAGAACCCTAACCTATATCCATAGAAGCATCTTGCTTCTCAACTATTTTCACCACAACATCCTGAACTTTCTCAAGATCATCCTCTTTCCTCCGCTAATCATTTCCTAAATTATCCAAAGGAGGAATATTATGTTCTTTACCAAAATTAGTGTTCCTCATAGTAGGGACACTCACTTCACCTTGATCTCCTACACCTTGTGTGCCAGTATTCTTTGGAGGAGTAGTCTCTTCATTCTACTTAGCATTTTCCTTTCTCATCACCATCTATCGCGTTGCCCTAAAAAACTAATAGGTCTATGTCTTGAGTAGATACATCAGGTATATCCTACAAGATAGTAGCATCTGGTGGAACTTGATCCTTAGAAATCACCTCAACCTTCTTCATTTCTTCAAGAATCTTGGTTGTCTTTTCTTTAGTTTCTTTTTCTTTTTCTATCTCCATACCAAATACTTCATGTTTATCATGCATGCCAGAGACATCTTCTCCTTCTTGTTGACCAAATATTTTTTACTCACTTGTATTTTATGAAGGCATTGGTGAATCAACATCAGCTTCACATTTCAATTCATCAATGATTTTCTTTGTAGAATCTTTAGTTCCACTCTAAATATTTCTTTTGACATCTTCATTCATGATCATCAGTAAATCTATTCTTCTTTTGGTGTGGACCTCTTTGTCTTGTCTCCGGATAATCTTCTATTTTTCTTCCTAGGAAACAAGAATCCAATCCTTGTCAATTGCTTTCAATTTCAGCTCCTCATCATACTTAATGGAATCTTCTCTTCTTTGTCTTAAAGCCTCAACTAGGCTATCTAGAGCTTTGTCTACAATATCATTGAAGGGAATGTTCTACTTCAGCATATATACAATAACTACCTTTTTAATTGTCTTCTTGTCCTATGAAGGAACATCTGGATGCAACTTCATTATATCATTCAATAGACCATATTTAAAAATACCATTAAATATTGCACCAAAATATAGAGGGTTATGTTTGACCAAAGGAGTCTTCTCGGTCTTCTCCTTAGCAATCTCCTTTCCTTTTTTCTGAAAGGATATTTCTTCTTATTATCCTTGTATTTTTCTTTTCTCTCTTCTTCTCACGAATAAAGATTAAACTTCTTCTTCACCATCCTCTTCATTATCATCCACATTTACAAGATTAATCTTTCCCCTTTTTTCTTGTTGCTTAGGTTTGGATTCTTCCTCTCTATTTGCATTGGTATTGTAGTAGCAACTCTCCTTCTACTAGGACATATTTGAGTAGGTCCAAAAGGTTTAAGATGAATAGCATCCAAAGTAGACTTAATTTTCCTTCTTGGTCCTTGAGAAGTTTGTGGAGTGGTGGTAGAAGCTTGTGGTACAACCATAGGACCCTTAGGAGTGCCAAACATATTTTCCAAATTTGTCTTCATCTTCTCCACCTTTTTCTCTACATTCTTCCTAATCATCTTGTTGGTTATCTCATCATATGTGCAAAACCTTTCAATAGAGGGATCCCTAAGTTTACTAAGTAGGATGTTAGCATATGCAATCCAATCAGGTTTGGGGACCTCATAGAGCAACTTTTCTATCCATAAAGTTCTTGGTTCAGCTTCCTCCATGTAGCAATTGTCCTTATCCACCATAAAATTGATACCATTCTTGTATCTTTCTATAACTTGTAAGGGTATCCTTTCCCTCATTTCCATTTCATTTTGGAAAGATTTGAAGAATCCCCAAAATATTGTATCACATTGTTTGATATCCAGAAAGTTGCACATGTGATCCCTAATCTATTGTGCAATAGGAATATCCCTTTTCTAGACCACATTCTTCAAACCATGCAATTCCTTCATGAAATACAACATAAGACAAATCTCAAAGAGCCATAGTGAAATTTGTAGTATGTCTCCTTGGTTCTCTATAAATTATCTAGCAACTACTACTATAAGAGCTCACAAATATCATAATCCTTTCCTTCCTTTACCATTTGATAAGTAGTGTAGATGGTGGTGGTAGTAGTATAACCTTTCCATTTTGTGAAATAAACCTTGTATGCAATGCCCATCATGGCATACCAAACCCCCAGATCAGTAATGTCATCCACAGTTAGGGTTATTTTGTCAATTTTTTCTCATATGAACTTCATAACTTCTTCATTCTTCACATCCTTTAGTGTCAACATAGGTCTAGAGGAGCACAACCCAATCACAATTATGATATCTTCATTTCTAATCAAGTGGGGTTGATCAAGCCAAAAGATATCTTCATGGATCCAACTCAAAGCAATTCTAACCCATGCATCTTCATAGCAAAAGTTGGGGAAATTCTTCCACACATCTATCATTTTGCTTCTACATTTGCATACCTTAGCTTGAGCTAAAAATCATCACCCAAGAGATGATTTCTTCTTAACTCTTCCAACTTTAGATGATTGTACTTATTAATTTTTTAGTGAATATAGATGTGGACATCTTCAAAATATAACACATTGATAGGAATGTGGGAAAATGATATATGCTTATTGATCATAGTAGATTTGTATGAATGTTTCTTAAATTTTGGCCTTGGTTTCTCAACAACATCAATAACTATTGGTGTAGTCATAATATTACCTTTTGAAATATTCAAACACTGTAGCTAGGGTTTCACACAAATATCTTGAAAATCTAATAAGTCTTCTTCTTTTCTCTCAAACATAAATGCTCTTGATTGTAAATGAGATCAAATAATCCAAAAACCACATAAAATGCCTTTCAAAATCCCTAAATTTATGCCATAAATACATTCATTCTTTGTTAGGTAAACCCTTTATGAGACTTCTCTATGTCATCAAAGGGATAAAATGAAGCTCAACACACCTCTCTAAAACATTTTATTGCTTCAAATCCATCATTAATAGATTCAATATTGTTCAGAAAATCTACATGCCAGAGGAATTGATCCAATTCTTCTCCTATGCTGAAATATTCAACATCTTGTCCTTTTCAGGGGGGCTTAAAGGGTTTTCAAATCATATCTCCCCCTAAGATAATGCTCTATCTCAATTTTTCTTAAGATCTTGCGCAGAATACACAAGTATAGAATTATTCTTCTCATTTTTCTAAACTTATTTTCCTTCCAAACATTTTCATTACCCTTCTTTTGTTGATTAATGTTAGTCTTCTTTAAAGAAGTAGGTCTTACATTCTTTCCCTTGCAAAACCTTGCAATATGTCCTAATTTATTACAATTTTAGTAGGTGATACAAGATTGTGGAGCATAATTACTTATTCTGACATTAGATCTACAATTAGTAGCCCTATGACCAAAATTATTGCATGTGTAGTAGTAACCATAGAAGGATTGGGAATTTATAGCATTAATATTCCTTATCACTTTACTTTTGTATCCATTATCCTTATGACAAAATTTATTGCAAGCATAGCACTAACCATGAAATGATTGAGATTTCATAGCATTGTACCTTGGAGACATAAATGAATTCTAACTCATCTTGCTTCTACATTCAACAACCTTATGACCAATCTTATTACAAGCATAGAAATTACCATTGAACCTGATAGGAGTGGTTTGTTTAGGAACAAGCTTTCTGAAGTTCTTCTTATTCTAGATAGGAATGAATCCATCTTCTTTCTTGTTATCTTGATCTATCTTTGCATCTCTAGAGGCATTCGTCTTATAATTTTCAATGCAATATTTCTTCTCCTTTGTGTCAAACTTCCCTTCTACTTTAAAGTTATCATAAAAATTTGTGAATGCACTGGTTATAGGACTTTTTCCTTTTTCAAAACCAAGACTATATTTTTCTTGTGATGGATTTTGAGAGTTAATCAACTCATCAAGAATTTTAGAACCTCCTTTCAATTTCAAACCTTTGTCAATTTTCTCTTTAGCATTTTCCAGTTCTTTTCTCAAGGCAACAACCTCTTCTCCAAGTTTTGAGCATTTAACAGCTTTTTCATTGAGCTTGATATTTAGGCAATCCTCAATCCTCTTTTCTTCTTCAACTTTAACTTTTAAATTAGAGATCACATCATTTACCTCCTTGAGTTTAGTATCACATCCTTTACCTCCTTCCATTTGAGCTTTTATCATACCAATTTCTTCTTTTGATTCTCTATCTTGTGCCTTCAACTTGACAATTGTCTCCTTTGATTTTTTAAGCATGCACTCATATTTTATATTTAGTGTTCTTGATTGATCTAAATATTCAAGAGTAGACCATATTTCTCCTTCAAAATCTACTTCACAATCTTTTGGATTGATGTCCCAACCTTCAAGTTCCATTGAATCTAGATCCGGTTTTGGAATAAACATATCATTGATCTTTTCTATTTATCCCATGTGTTCAAGTGCAGGATCTACCTCAGTTATTAGGCTTCTTAGAGGAACTTGGCTCAAATACCAATTGTTGAACACATCGAAATGTTGAGGGGGGGTGAATCAAAATATACTAAGACTTAAACCATTCCATTTGCAAATTAAACATCAAATCACATTATCTGAAAGAAGAGCATAACTAAAAACAAGCACCGCACAAACATACCAATATTTTTATATGGAAAACCCAATGAGGGAAAACCATGATGAGAGTTTACTCACAATATATGAATCTCAGTGCTTACAAAAATTACAATTTTGTTTAAGGCTCACTATCGTTGGACTTGGAGGCTAAGGTGTACAACCTTAGGGAAAGATACAAGGACCTATTGAAGAGGTTCACTGCCTAATAGTAGGATACATGAAAAATTACAATGAGAACTTGAACATGAATTTCTATAAAATAAGCATCTAACATATGATAATTTTGTAGTCCCTTTTTGTATAATTACTCTATCATACTTACTTCACACACTTCATATTCGACATACTTCACACTCTCTCATTAATCAATTCACAACTATTTTTTTCTTTTATAAATACCTTCCACAACAACTTAAAACACCAATTAGGTCAGCTCCAAGATGACCTATAAAATGAAATGAGTGATACTACATAGGTCGGCTTTATTATGAAAAGAAAATGAGTTGTGGATCAACACACAACATAAAATGCACCGAATACATCACTACACATCCTCCAAAGAAAAATTAGTTAATCAAGATCAACCGTAGATGAAGGGAACAAGACTCTCGGCCCAAATAGCATCAACTCTACCACAACTGCCAACTGTTCATCTTTACACCACTGGGGATAACCCAAAAACATCATGTAGACCAAGATGTGTATATTGTAGTCTATGCATAAAATCTATTCAAAATTCTTCTAAAGTATTTGATCATTATGAGCTAGTGTAAGAAGAGAAACATATTGAACTAATGAAAATAAAGCATCTTGAACAGCCTATAACACTTCAAAACTTAGGATATTGCTTTGTTGTACTATAATGCCCAGCCTCGCAAACCCCAAAGGACAACTAAAACTAAAAAATCACCACACAATTTTTTTTTTGAAAGAAATACATTATGTAAGATGAACACTAAAAACCAACACATGTAATGCAATTATACATATACAACATATGTTGCATCCTATGGGGTACACGTTCCTGCATTACTAAATGTAAACCCATCCCATAACAATAATTAACAAAATTCCAAGATTACATTATAAAACCATAATATAGCATATGTAAACAATGATCATACATCCATTATAGTACATCCATGAGAACATCCATATATGAAACACATGATATAGTCAATAATATCCATACATTACATTGATCAATTCCAAACATACATTTACATCAATAAGAAATTATATCATGTTAGGATTACATATGCACATCAATGCTTCCCAACACATAGTGGGAATGATACATCAAATACAAGAGTGTTACATAAATGAACATGGTACAACTGAGCTATGGTGAAGCTCTAGATCAACTGCATCAATACCAGCTTCATGCTTCATGAACACTATCTAGGAACCCAATGGGGTACAAAGAACGTTCCAACCACTATGTGGACCCGAAGGCCCACCCCCCATGCTAGGAGATGACAAGAAAGCACCATGACAGAGAACAATCAAGCGAAAAGGCAATAAGACTCAACCAAACAAGAGTAAAAATAAACATGGTTAAAAATAGCATCGAACAACTACTTACAGATGACTACTTTGAGAGGTACATAAAGAAATGACAAACGATACTATAGGAGAGTGTATCATACGGCCCTATCATGGGTTATCCTAGCTACCTCTCAACAGGTGTCGACCCCCATCTATGGTTATCCTGGCTACCTCTCAATAGGTGTTGACCCCATAGGGTGACACATGTGGGACCACTAACCTCTCATGAAGATGAGGTAGTGATCTTGTTGACCTTCTCAACCCACCCTTATTCTGTGAAAGCACTAATGACATGGGAAGGTAACTTATCTTATTAGTGTGTACCTACCCAACCCACTAATTCATTGTATTAGGTTATCACTTATTAAAAAAACTCTACCATGGGTTATCCAAGCTGCCCCTTTGTGTGTTGTCCCCCATGAAGAGAGACACTCCCTAGTAACACTAAAACACCAATCTAATGACATCAAGGGGTGTACCAAAACACAAAAATCCACTAAACCATAAAACCAAAGTGCATAAGCGAGGCATGAACCCTCTTGCTCAAAGGCCATATCATAAGGAAAGAAAATCATGATAACAAGTAACACCCATAGAAGCACAAAACTAGAAATCCAACCAACGAATTCACAAAGATCAAAACAAAGAAAATCCAACATAAACAAGTTCCCCATCGCCTCTGGAAGCCTATTGACGAACTACCCTTAAAATCCCATAAAGAGAGTAACTCAATGCTACGGGTTCCCACGTGATTTCAAGAAAATTGAAACACAAAATCCTCATATCAAACTAATATTGGAGGAAGATGCAAAAACCAAGGAACCATTAAAATTCAAACTTTAAATTTTACTACACCTTCATTGTTCAACTCATCAAATTATAAAAAAAAAACTTTAAAAAAATCTATAATTTAGTCATTCAAATATAAATAAACTCCTCTTATGAAATATCCAAGAATCAATTAACTAAATTAAACTTTACCATTCTAAAAGTCATTAACAAATTGTAGTGAAATAACCCATTTTAATTATTAAACCTAATTTCATGATTCAATTAAATGTATTTTTTTTCCATTTTATAATTTCATCAATTATAAATATCATTTCTAAAAGTATTCACAACGGAACTGACAAGTAAATATATATATATACAAATATATACATATATATATACACTTATATATACATATATATATATACACTTATATATACATATATATATACACTTATATATACATATATATAAATCTATATATTTATTTATATATTTATATATATATAATTAAGTTTGCATAATAACTGAAAGTTGTGATATATATATATATATATATATATATATATATATATATATATTCCCAAAACAACCAAGTGTGGCTAGCATAAAGGCTATGCACAATAGCCTTGTACTATTGCACAACACAAATAAGGGAGGAGGAGGCACAGCTTAGCACAACATGATTTCTTAATGAAATTTCTAAACAATAAACCATAACTCAAACCACGGATATTTGAAACAATATAAAAAAAAAAAAAACTGATTTATCACCTCCATGCATATAACTATCAAATGGTGAGTTGAGGATGATAAAGAAAATGGAGAGAGAGAGAGAGAGAGTAAGAGGGCGTTGAAAAAGCAATCAACAACCTTGCTACAAAATATTGGCCCAAGCACACAAAAAGAGAAATTGATTGATCTAAACCAAGAAATTCAAACAGCGAGCTAGAAGGATTAGTTGGACGCCTAGATACATACTTATGAGGCAAATTCTATCCTACCAAAAGGGGTCAACTACTCCAAGATCTCAAGAATCTTATTATGAAGTTGAAACCAAATTTATTTAATCTATAGAAGGAAAAATTCAGAATTGAGCCAATGTTGGATGAACGTTATATAAGCGTGTGTTTACAAGATTAAGGTAGAAGGAAATCTGTAGAGTTTATTTGCAAGAAACAAGCAAGCTTGATGGAGGCAAGGGACAGCATGGAAATAAAATTTTGTGAGATTAAATACTTGACAAAGACCATGAATGGCAGTAGAGTTATGACCCTTCATAAAGTTGAATGTCCCAAAGAAATGAAAACACCAAAAAACAAACGACGACTAGTAAGTGAACAAAATCTACAAACACATAAGAAGGGTGATGAAAGGTATGGCTATCTTTGCAGCCAATGGAGAAGAGATAGGGGTGTTGGAATCCATTAATAGGGAGCATTGAACCATCAATACAAGGTCAATGAAGTTACAAAATTCTATTCTTTTGAAAGGATTGACCTAGCCCCAGATATGAAGTGAAATACTAATATAAATAGAAAACTATCATGAATAGGTTCAATTAAAACAAAGAAACCTTCATCCAAGCATCGTAATGCTCAAAATTCAAAATTTTAAAGATTTCAATAGGGACCCCAAACCGATTCAAGCAAACGACAATTGGAAAGCAACAATTATTGGATATGGTTAAAGAAGCAATTCGAAATACAAATTGCACAAATGATCAGCAATCATTTTCATCAACACAAACGGGTGATTAATTGCAGAAATAGATGAAACAAAAATAAGAAGACACCAACCTAGATTCTACGCTAAAGCTACAAATGATGCACTAAGGCGATTCTTCATTGCAACCCCAATCCATTTTTTCTGTTCTCTGAAACCAACTTCTTCCAAATTCTAAAGGTTGTATTATTTTTTAAAAAATTTTATAGAGAATTATTACAAAGGCCCAAAAAATTACTTTTTTTTTTCCAAAACCCCCAATTTCCATTGAAGAAATTTCCTTTTGTTTTCAAAAGTAAAAATTGCATGATAAATCATTAAAACCACAAAAAATGGAAAGTTTCCCTCTCGTTATCAGTTTGAAACTACGCATGCCCATGCATGCGAAATATTTATGCTTTAAATTTATTTTTAATTACTTTTTATGATTTTAACATTATCTCCAAGTTTCCATTTAAAATTCCCATTTAATAATTTATCTTAAATGACATTATCCATAATATTTAAACTTAAAATAAACATTATTTATAAATGCACATAATGTTCCATTATTATATTCATCATTAATAAAATAATAATATAAATTATCAAATCATTATAACTTATGGATTAATTTAATAATTAATTAACAGCATTCACCTAATAATTTGATAATTTAATTTTGATACTTTAATTAAATCAACATA